>NQII01000922.1:143447-187112 GCA_002778355.1 Clitarchus hookeri | reverse complement strand
AACCTTCCGAAACGAGGACACGTTTGGTGGAAGCCTTTGTTCGGAGCTCTTCCACTTCACCCCTCCCAACCTTCCCACCCCTACAAGGCGCCACGTGCCGACAATTAATACTGGGGGCTCGCATGTATAAAAACCCCTTTCCGAGAATATGAGGGGGTCAGTGATATCGGGTCCGTCAGGCAGTCATATCGGGGCTGTTAGATAGTTCAGCTCCACCGCCGAGACACGTCAGTTTNCATATCGGGGCTGTTAGATAGTTCAGCTCCACCGCCGAGACACGTCAGTTTGAGCAGAGAGAAGTCAGCCGCGCCATTTTGGCCGGGGAAATTCGGAACCTCGGCCACACATCGTTAGAAGCAACTGCGGCCTTGCCAAGGCCAACCACACCGCCGGAGCTTACCCACCATAGCTGACAGCACTCACCACTGAGTTAAGTATGACAATCACTGTCACAGAAACCCCACTCAACCAAGAATTCGCCCAGTAAATCCGAGTAACCAAACTACCACAGTACCGCACCTCTAAAGTCTGATGTTGTGTATTTGTGGATATATATATACGAGACAATATATTCGTACTTCAAAATACCACAGTCATAGTCTACTTCATTACAAAACCCGCAACCCCCACGCACCTTATAGTCGGTGCCTGGGGGACATTAACTCTGACCATATAAGCCACCATGTCTTACACAGTGGCGGTATCTGCGTCAAGTTAATTTGGCGCACAACTGTGGGGCCTACACACGTCAATACATATTAATTGAATATTAATATTTATAAATAAAATTACAATACAATTTCAATTTAGTTAAAATAAGGTACTTTTATGAACACAAGCATAAAACGCTTTTGATACACGCCATATTTAGAAAACAAGCAATCACGTCATACATTGGGTGATTTTTCAAAGGTTTAAAAGACCATACTCTTTAAAACAAAAAATATGTTTGTCTGGTGTATTTTTACCATGCAAATTATCTGAAGTATTGAGGATACGGAAGAATATAGCTAGCTGTCGATGACGTGCAGTCTGTTTTGAGACAAATTGTTATCCGCCAGGTTGAGTATAATGACTCTTGGCTGTATTTTGTGAATATATATTGAATTCACAGAAATTATTCACACGACAGTTAATATCTAGATATTAATTTTATACCCACATCCAATATTTCACAGCAAGTTTATAGATATGTTATGTGTATCGTGGAAGGGAACGAAATGCCCGTATATTAATGTATGAAACACTATATAATATAAGTCCATCATATGTTCAGAGTTCAGACATTATCTCAGTGTTGGTGTTTGTAATTTACTATTTATGTTAAATGATAAAAAAATATATCTAATGAATCCCAAATAACCCACATACAAACCCACATAACAAACAATGTTTAATACATATAAATGCAAAGGATTCATATTGATTTAAACAATATTCGCAAAATTTTCTTTTTTTATGTTAACCGGAATGAGAATGTAATCTTGATAAGGGAAGCGAAGCGCCGTATATTTTATACAGCGTACATCAAATATTTATGTGCGTATCTCTTTATTTTTCTATCTCAAATTTTTATGTACGTTAACACGAACTTGTTTTATATAGACTTACATATATTCTGCGTTTGTCAAATAAATCCTTCCAACAATTTAGTTACCTGGTAATACAGTTATTGCAGACTCTGTATCACCCCATCTCACTGGTAACTGCTACTTTTGTACAATATATATGAAGTAGAGACCACATGATAAAATTGGCATATTGCATGTCTATATTTAAGTCTAATGTTAAGAAAGTTTATTCGATATACCATAAATACTGCATTTGCTGTCACTCTTTATTGAGAAGTGAACAACTTGTTTATCTTGATGATGTAGGTTTTTCTTCAGGTGTTCTGTTTTAACATAGGCCATGAATTATTTTTACTCGTATTACACATTGAAGATGTGAAATAAAAATAAAATTTTGGTTACATTAATATTTTGAGTAGATAACCAAAAAACTAATAATTTAAATTCAAGAAAAAACGTTTGTAAGCAAGCCACACAACAAACGAGTGTTAAATAATCCGTGTTTTTAAATTATTTACCACATTACTCCTACAAATTATTTGTGTCATCCCCTTTTAAATATTGAACGCCTGATACGAATTTCATGAAACTCGGTACGCGTACAGTACTTAGTAAGGACTCCTCACTTTTATAATTTTCGACCACGCCGGGTACTTAATTTTTAAAATAGCCTTTTTCTTTTGTTTAAGCGTATTATTTTAAATCTTGGGAAAAATTTAACTAATTTTACCCAATCTTTGCTCGTTGACAGCGCATTATGTATTTATTGAATTTATATATGGATATTGTTGTTGATCAGCTATTTTGTAAGACAGCACCACATGAAAAATTAAACATTTATGTTATCTCTGGAAAATTTCTCAACCAATTATCATTAAAATAACGTAAGTATTACTATGATAGGCCATAAAAACGTATAAAATTGATATTTAATGAGGTACTTATATTCAAAATGGCTGCAACACAATTTTTTTAGGTTTATTTGGTATAACTCTTATACTGTTCAACCAATTCCCACCAAATTTGTTATGCTGTTAGCATATACTAAGGACATAATTTATGCTAAAATAACCCGTTTGTATGCCTTTTTGTAAGATAGCACCACACATACATATTTTTAAAGCTTTTCTGCCATATCTCGGGAAACAATCGACCGATTCCTACCAAATATGAGAAGCAAGTATAACTGCAACAGGTGATGTAAGATAGTATGTTTTAAGTGACTTTGACACTTATTTTCAAAATGATGGCAATGCAAATATTTGTGTTATGAACCTTATAATTCAAAACATTAGACTGATTACATTCGGTGTATGCCCCCTGAATCCTAACCCCGCGATGCAGCTGATTGCAATCTAGCTTATTTTTACGAGGTGTTCTGGGTTGGAGTCCCGGGTAATGCACGTGTGTATTTGTAATTACCTCGGTACTGTTGCATTTTTATTCTTGCTTAACCTATAATGATATTGCTGCCCACGAGATATCAAAGCTACCAATGCATCTAATAACTGCAAAAAATATTTCCACTAGAGGAAAGCCGAATCATTAGTTATATCGGTAACTTCTTGTTTAAAACCATTTTTAAACTGTCATAAATTAAAAATAATATTATTTTATATCACAACGAAAAAAAATGCAATAAGCTAAAAATTGATAAAACATTTATTAGTTTGGCGTGTAGTAGGTTTTTAGCCTTCCTATACGGTATGTGGCAACAATAAAAGCGACCACACCCTCTTACCATAGTATGTTTGTCTTATTAATGGTTTCGTTAATAATCCGACAGCAAAGGAATCATGTTTTTTGTTGTGACGTCTTTGGTTAATGCCGTTTCTAACGGCTCTGCTAAAGGCGGCATTCTTGAATGCATTTAGAAAATGCTTAAATATTTCGATTACCCGACGACACTGTAACTATCGCTTCATTGCATTATCCTTAAGTTAAGGAAGCAGTGTTAGCAACCAGGGATTAGTTTTTAAGCTAAAAAAGAGGCAGAGCATCTTAAGAAAAGTTTCCAGTGCACTTAAATTAGATTTATAAGTGGTTAAAAATGCGATTATTTAGCGAAATATCCAGAGTGACGCAATCATTTAAACGGCTGTAATTACCTCACCTTGCATGTTTTGTGATTGTTCAACACGAGGGCGTATATGACATTTTTATTTTCCTACAATTTTGAGATGTATTTTTCAATGTTTGTGGAACTTTGGAACAATTTGATTATTTTAACGACCTGTCCTAGTAGTCAGAGAAAACTTATGTTCTTGAAGCCCGTGCATCTAAAACAAAGCTATTAAATTTTGTACCGTTTAATTGAATATAAATAAAATAACATTGCAAATAAGACACTTATTGGGACGAATTTACTGGTTTCAGAACAGTTAACTGAGTTGTAAAATATTGTCTTTAGCAGAGACGTGAATAACATTAGTGAGAATTATGAAGTTTATTTATGTAAGTAATGAATTTAGTCAAGGCAAAATAATTTTCATTTCCCCCGTCCCCCTTTAAAAAGCATGTCTTACCGGATGTTTATAACTAACTTTATTCTTATCACTATTTAAATTACATATAAGAGCAGTATTTGTTTATTTATTTTCAATTTATCAACGTAAATAATAAATTCTAAAAAATCAATTCAATTGATTATAGCCTCAGCTATGTCAAACTTAATTAAATTCATCATAGTACTTTCCAAATTTTTATTGCTAGTTGATTTGAGAAAGGTAATGACTTGAGGAATGCTTTAGTGTTTTACCTGTATTCATTCTCAAGGTGAAGTGTTGTCTTGCAGCTATGTTTTATGGAATGTTGCTGAGTCGTTCGCAAACTGCACATGTTTTTATAGCTGAGCCAACCCAAGCAAAATTAATATTTCGATAAATAAATCTGCTACTACCTATAGTTATACGTATGTTAAACAGAATAAAGTTTCCATAGTACAAGTTATAGCCAATGCCGTGACGATGAGCACATAAAGTGCAGCGTCTAGTTATAGCTCGTTCTAATAGCAGCATGCGCGCTAGTATGTCTCATGAAGCGTTCATCTATTCTTGTTGCTATTTTCACAGATCCGCCGCTGCCTTCCTTTGCACACATAATTCCTGAATGAGGAGTTGTAGTTACGATTCTGAAGTCAGCCAGCACTGATGGCCAGTGACAGTAGTTCTCACGCACTTCTGGCAGCGCCGTGAGCGAGACTAGAATTACTACTGACAACAAGCTGTTTGCTGGACTTCGGGTGGCAAAGCAGCGCAGTGCATACGTGATTGAAGATATGATTGCAAATAATAAAGTTACATGTACAAAGTAAGCTTATTATTGTTAGTAAAACTATCGTTTTAGACTATATACTGGGAAAAATATATAATATCGTATACAAATAATATCAGTACCTTCTCTTGCAGTTTTATGGGACTCTGTTTATTTATGTTAACATTTTAAAAATAGTTCGTAATTCTTAATTTAAGACTGGAAAGAATAACTGGACTTTATTAAATTTATTATTAATTTGGTGGTTGAACAAAAAACAACTATCAATGCACATAAAAGTACAAATAATTGTAAGCCACATGATGCTGTTTCCTAAACTGTTGATCAAATCTGATGAACTGTCAGCAGAACTGGAAGGAGGGTCCATGCCGCCTGTATTCAGGGAGGGAGAAAGCGGCATACTTCGTGGGCTATTATGCGTCTCTCAACAGCCAGAACACGTCGAGGAGAGCTGCTTGTCGTAACTCTTCGCCTGAAATGTACATGTTTACTGAGCCTCGTCAATGTTTCACGAAATTATTTCACATCGAACATTATTTTCAAATGTGGTAAAATAAAATACTAAATATTTTTCGATATCTGCGATCTGGTTCATAAGATGCATTTTGCCAACAAATAATACGTATAGGAGATTGTGTCATATAAATAGTTTTGTACTATTGCAGTAGAATTTTCAAATATAAATTTCTCAAATATTTACCCAAGTGCTTGAATAAACAATAAAAATTTTAAAACTTCTACATGAATTGGATTATTCATTATTTGTGTAGGCATAAATAATTTCTTTCTGGAATGTATTGTACCTTTCTGGCATTGTTTCCGATGTTTCGGATGCAAGGATGCTTGTGTTCGCTAAAGCCGTATTTGTCGGCTCTGTGCACCGAATTCACAGCAAAATTAATTAATTTTACAAAATTATGTTTGATCGAATTGTACATATTGCCATTAATTAGCATGCTACTAATTTGGTTCTTTAAATAAGTAACATATAAAAGTACAGGTATTTTAATAGAATTAAAACAATACGGTTACCTTGTGTTTCGTTAGTAAAACTAAGCAATTTTTATCTTGGAAAGATGACCTTTAAAAATAATGGGCATTACAGCAATACGAAAAAACTTTAACGTGAAATTTCCTACAAATATATTGAATCTGTAAGATTGAATTAAATAAAATCAACAAGTATCGCGTTAACAGTATCACACCACATTGGCAATAAACAAGTATTTTATATAATCTAAAATACCTGTACATTTAACTTTAATTCATAATTTTATCTTTATCTAAGTCTGTTGTTTTTCTAAGTAGCCGCAATGGTTGATGTACTCTTCTGACAAGATGGGAAACGGTGTCTATTCCTGATGGTGATATAAGAAGACTTTCGCCTTTGGGGAACATGAAGGACGTTGCCATTGACCTGTGTGTTTTCTCGAGGCATTACCGCCGTCTCAATATTTCTTCTTCAAGGTTGCTGCTTATTTGTATCTCCTTTAACACAGGGGCAAGCATTACAAATATTATCTCTCTTATTTTATTCAGAATGATTTTTGCAAAATATGCTAACATTATCTTGGTTTGACTACAAACCAGCCCAGATAATAATTCGAACATTTTGCTGCAATTGAGATAGGGTATGAAATTATGTTTGTAACTAATTAAACATAGGCATCATAGTTTTTGCAGAAACCTGTAGCGTAGCGTAATATTCGTACATGGGAATGTCTGATATTGCACGTGCTTATTATTAATTAGTAAAAAATGAATAGTACGAGTACTCACCACGGATAATGTAAGAATGTTGTAAAAATACCTGACTTATTAAAAACCATTTTTTATTTTATCTCGGTATTTTCCTCTTGAGTGTATACCATTTTTAAGGACTTCAGGTTCTTGAAAATGTAGAAAAGCCGGAATGTTGACAATGTTTCACTCTGGTTAGATACGTGGATAGGAATTACGTAAGAGTGTTCATCCATACTACTATCTTACTAAAGACTGTTCATTGTTAACGGAGCACTTTTTAAATAAAACTTTGGAAAATGCCACTGCACACTAACTTGCATACCACCAGTAAAGTTGGTAACGATGGAAGGAAAATAGTTCCATGTTATTTTTACCTTCAATTAACATTGTTGGTTGAATATTTGTGAGTACTGGAATTATTTGATTTTACTTTCTTTATTTAACGTATCCAAGTGTAAATATCAGCAAATTAGTAAAATACATGAAATTCTAATAATTTCATTGTCTCACTTGACCGATATAAAAATAAAGTGACAAGGCTCGTCACACTGAAAATTTTATATATGGTGCAAGTATACAAAACGTGCTTGCAAATAGATCCTGTGTCCTATTTGCGTTCAATGTGGTTTGATTGTGAGGATGTGCCATCAAGGGGTATACAAGAACTTCCATCATTAATAACTGCAAGACACTGAGAAATGCCTTAGTAGCAGTGTGAGCACAGAGGCAAGTTCAGTGAACACGCAGCATTCCTCGACGGAGGATTCGAAAAAGCATTTTCCCAGATGGATGAGTTTGAGAAAGGCAGCTTCGTCTGCTTCCGAGATGTGGGTTCGAAGTTTCGGTGCATTGCTCGCCACTTGAACCGTTCTGCCTAAACTGTGAGTCGATGTTGGACGCAGTGCTAACAGTATAGGACACACCCTTCGAGAAGACTCAGGTCGACTTGGTGGACCACCAGCATGGAGGATCGCTTCATCTTACGACAGGCTGTAAACTCTCCACATACTTCCCTGCACATCATCTAGGGACATGTCATGGCAGCTGCGGATACGGCTGTGTCCACCAGCACCAAATCAAGATGGCTAGCAGAGCGGGATCTGTCGTCACGGCGTTTCTTACGACGTCTGCTATTACGACTTGAGATTCGCCAAGCATTTGTGACCTTCTGCCGGGAACAGGCGGCATGGCAGGTTGAGGATTGGCAATGAGTGGTGTTTAGCGAGAAATCGCGATTTTGTCTGGACATAGACGACCGCTGAATTCAAGCCTGGAGACGTCCTGGTCTGTGCTGTGATCCACACTTCATTGTAGAGTGGCACATCGCCCCACCAAGAGGTGTCATGGCGTGGGGTACCATTTCTTACGATTTCCGCATTCCACTGGTGGTGATCGAAGGAACCCTGACTAACTTGGCGATACTTCCAGGGAATTCTGGTACTATGTGCGCTCGTCTTCCTTTACACTTTGAAACACCCATTTTCCAGCAAGATAATGCCCGCACTCTCACAGCACTGGTATGTCTGACCAGCCTTAGTGATGTCAACATTCTTTCTTGGCCAGCAAGGTCCCCAGACCTCTCGCCCATAGAGAACGTTAGGGATCAGGCTGGATGGCAACTTCGGCCAGCGGAAACTATGGCGTGTCTGAGGGGTCAGTTACGCCAGCTGGGCAGGATCTTCTTCAAGAGAACATCCGACGTCTGGATGCCTCCAAGCCTGAACGTATCGCCACGTGTCTTCGTGCTACGGGTAGTTTAACACCATACTAAGTGCTTCCTGTAAGTTTTGATGCCTTGCAATATATGCTTAATTTGGTACAATTTTTTTTTGTGTACATAGAAAGTACTACGTACTATGCCTGCACCCCCACATATGCCCCTTCGATGACACCTACAGGTAATCAATTATTTTGCAAATGAACGTATTTTAAATTTAAGTGTGTTGTTCTTAGTTATGTTATATAATATTTTAGTGGTTTTATCGTCTTTTATCGCATATTGTTCCTTGCAATGTTGTGATTATGGGTTTTCTATAAGATGCATATTGAATTGGTGTCTTCGTGTAGCAAACGAACGAAGTCGTGATAGCAAACACACTGCACTGAATCGAACGAATGTAGCACGCAAGGCCTCGAAGATAATTTTTTTCAAATCGATGAAGTAAAACTTGCCAAGACTTGTTCTTGGAACCTGACAAGTTTGTGCTAGCAATAACGAATCGCCACTTCCTTCCCGGCGATGCACTGACTTAAGAATATAGGGAAAGAGAATTTGAGCCACTTGCATTGTTGTGGGAGTGGTACGGCGAAGACTGCAATATTAGCAACATAAGAGTCAAATTAAGTGGTTGTAAAGAATGTTGGTAGATTTAGAGTAATAGAATTCTATTATTTTAGTATATGTTTAATGATGTATGAAATTGTTCCGGCAACACAAAATTATATGAATAAGGCTTTACACACAGGCCCCAGATGTATGGGTTTCGTAATTTTTCTAATCTTAAATTATGCTTAGAAACATTTCTCAGCCAAATGGTGTCTTTGGTTTAAAAGAACGGTGGCCGCAATTTTTCAAAATTCTGTTACTTTTGTGCTTATTAGTAGTTAAAATGCACCAAGAAATATGAGAAAACATGTACAACCATATGGCTTCAAATAATTCAGATATCATAGAGACATCATAGGCAGCGTTGTGGCCCTTCTATCTATTAATATTGTTGTCAGCCATACATTCATTTACACTCAGTGCTATAGCAACCTTATAGTTAATGGCATGAATGTTTCTCTATATTAAAGTGTTTTCGAAACGCGCACATTGTCTAGCTCAACACTTTACTTAACGTAAAATAATACTCAAACCCACAGTTTCTCCTAGACGCTGGGAGTCGGCAACTCTCACCTCCTGAACGTCACAGCGCACTAAGAGTTGTCACGCCGGCCCAGCTGGTCGCCTTGTTCCACCCCACGTCGTGTGTTCTCCCCAACAACTCGCTCCACTCCCCGCGAGCAAGAAACAGCTCACATCCAGCGATGCATAGTGGAAATTATCCTTACATACTTTCAACTCACTGTTCAGAAAACGTACAAAATACACACCACTGCCAACCTTATTGCTACAAAAATTTACAATTTTATTTATACGAATATGCAATTTTTATTTTTAACAAGTAAAATATGTACACATTTTAGTTTATTATCATTAAAAAAATTAACGCTTTTGTCACGTGACGTCATAGCATTCACGGCCCTTTAAAAAATGGCTAGTATAATTAAAGTTTCCCTAATTACTATAAATAATCAGTTTAAAATATTAACAATCTATATTAAGTTAACACAAATGTACTTAAACAATTACAGACTATCTGGTGTTATTATTAACTCATTCAAGGTTGAAATTGCTTGACGATTATAACAAGAACTTTCTTTATCACATATTCATTTAGAGGGGGTTTTTTCGCTAACACTCGGAGGATGCAAGAAATTTACTATTATTATATGGACCGCAAAGTTTTGACATATGATGGAACGTACATGTGCTCCTATATTACTAACCTTACTTTACCTAAAGACATACAACAATACGTCCAAACTTATAATTTTAGACTTTCTATTTTGATTGTATTTGCAAAAAACATTTCCAGAGTTGCAATGAAATTTCGGTAAGATGTATTATACAATCCATCCAGTAAACGGGTGTTCTAAGTGGCGGTATTACCCGAATATTCAGTGGAGAACGCAGCAGAATTCTATAAAAAATTTGTTTACTCGTGATACGCTCGGTACCAGAATGAAAAGCATAGTTCTAAGAAGGTTTAAAAGAGTAACTATTTATTCCAGTTTTGTTGATTTAATGGTGAAAAATGCTATGGCGCCTCTGACATCTGTTTTGTATCATTTGGTCGAGATAAAGGCAAGGATGTTATGGACTGGTCGTTACATTATAAATCCTCCCCACCCATTTTCACCAAAATTCATTTCTGATCATCTCAGATGAAGAATGCTCCGTGTTGTCAGACACTAAATTCTCAGATTACTGGAAGTTTGCTAAGCCCTAATAATAGGTCCTATTAATCTTGTAATTTACCACAGAGAAAACATTTAAAAAATGTTCTTAACACAGAAATTAAAATTAGCATATCGCTGTTCCCATTTTCCGATCTTAATAGTGTCTCAAATGTATCCACAGAAAAACGTTTCCATTGAATTGAGGGTACTTCCACAGAGTGATTGCGATATATACTATTTAATATTTATTGAACTAACTGATATTCTTTGCATGCTCTTATATATACCTAAACTTCAATAAACGCAATAAAAAGTTTTTTATTCTTTATTTTTGAGCACTTCCGAGCGACTTCACAAGTATGAATAACGACATTACTTTAGATATATTGGCCTTATTTATTTTGGAAGAAAGTTATAAATTATTTGCTCATTGTGCTCCTGTTTACAATAAAATCCCTTTGAACGTTTTTACTGAGTAATGGATTCACTTTTATTGGTAATTTGAAGAACATGTTAATGCTTTGTTTTACATTTATCTGCATTTATACGCAACTCTGGTACTATGTCATAATGTCACATTCTAGTACAGGTACCTCGCCAACTTTCTCGTTAGTTTCTATTTATGCCACAGATATAAATTAATTTGAATGATATATAAGTGAAAGTGACTCATAAACAATGTTAGCTTTGTAACGTAACAATAAAAAATGTGTTTAGTGATGTGTGGATACTTTATAGGCCCCGCGTACTGCGCCAGATGTACCGGCTTCAAGCATACGTGTAAAGATGGAAAGACTCGCGTAGATGCCTGCAGACTGAATACGGTGTAGATACAGTTGTGAGACAGGAGAACACTCATAAATAACACTACAAAACTCAGTTATTCAATAATAGATAACATCACTATGGAAAATATATTTTTTCTACTGGAAATCATAATTCAGAAGAAACGTTTCAAGCAAAGTGTGAAATTTAATTAGTGTCCATTTCACCAAATTTTTTCTGACATGAAACTCTAAGTCAATTTTCAAACAAAATTTCGGCCTCAGCAACACTACTCGATCTCGTGACTTATATGTTTCATTAAATTTATGCCTGGCAATTAAAATTCTAAACTTCCAGATTAAAAATTACTTGATTTGTGTCTCTCCTCCAGACTAAATCACGGTATAACGCTAAGATATAATGCCAGGATGTACATAGTTCAATTAGCTAAGGTAAGTTCACGTTGAGAAAAATCGTCTCTTCTGCCTTAAAAAAAAATTATTCGTTGGCTTAGCTTACTATAAATGAATCTGAAGACATCTGGACGTACTTGAAGTTCAGGGCGATCGTATCGTTGGCAGTAACACCTCCTGAATGCAGCAGGACATTACATCGCGTGCTTTACTAATCAAGCTCTCGAGCCAATAGCGCTCTTGCAGTCCCAGCACATTTAAGCACACCGCGGTAGTTCGACCTAATCCTACTAATAATATAAATGCGAAAGTCCGTGTGTGTATGGGTGTGTGTAGGTTTGTTACCGCTTAGCTCCATAACGGATGAACGTATTTTATGAAATTTGGTTTGTAGGAACTTTAGGTACTGGAATAAGATGATACTTTTTATCCCGGAAGATTGTACGGTCCTTGTTGAATAAAAACAAAAACCTAATTCTCTAATGGCTGGAAACGTGATCAAAATATTATTACCCTCCGGTGTCAGAATTTATCAGGCCGCTATAGGACCTCTAAAATGGCTAAACGACAGCTATCAATCGATAACAACCGGGACCGAATATCTAACGTGCCATCCGGAGCCCGGAAGCGCTCAGATGTTTCGCCACTAAATGGTCACCCATCCAATTGAGTGCCGCAGGGGAACGTTGCTTAACTTTGGTGATCGATTAAGATCCCTTAGTCAAGCGCATAAAGAAGTACCTAGATACACTTCTTTCTAAAGCTACAACTTGATAAAACGCAGGTTTTGATTTTCATACATCGAAGCTGGAAACGGAAATGTGGTAACTACGCGATAGTTGCACAGATAAACTCCAAAAACAATACCCTAATTCTTGGCTACCGGGTAAGAAATATTTCCTTCCTTTTTGGTTGCCGTAATCAGTTAAAAACCTAAACCAACATAGCAAAATTTTATAATTTTGTTTTCACATTAATGAATAGTCTTTTCCCAATTTATTTATTAGTGTATCACTGTAAAACTCAATTGTACCCGGGCGAAGCCGGGTCGGTTCTCTAGTCTGAAATATATTCGGAGTAAATTTCATTAACCATCTGCTTAGTAAAAAAAATAAGAGAGATTTTCGTTTTTTGTTCGTAAAACAAAATCGTTATGATGTAAATACTTATCATAACGTTCAAAATCAAATACGCGTGTCATTGTATCGTTATATTCTGCGCTGTACATTTTTTTCTTCCATTTCCTGAGAAGGTTTTGCTCACGAAGGTAATATACCTTAACTTGTTCTCGTATTCTTTTGCAATATAGTCTACAATGGCAAACTAAATACATCCGCCTGGAGAACAAATCACTTAGAAAAATCCGGTACATCCAAACAAGGACAATGAGGAGAGGCATATTTAAGATTTTTATAAAGCTATTTTTAATCTTCTCTTCTTTTTTAATTTACCAAGGGGCACACACAACTTTAAATGACATTATATAAACTTGCCAAAATGTCATGTGATGCCACAAAGATTATCCTTATTATCATCCTTAGGTTCAGGAAAATAACTATTAGAACAATCTGATCGATAATAAGCATTTCACCATTTGATAATATTTACCTCCGAAATTTTCCCTCCTGTCTCCTCCAACATGTCTTCTCAAGGTTAACCGTAAAACCTGCTTGTCGTTACTTTCCTTAAAATAATCTATCAAGATTATATATTCTCCTCAAAGCATTTTAAAAAAAGCTATATTTACAAAAGATTTTTACAAATTTTGAAGTGATATTCGTCAATAATCTTATATAACATCGTTGATACAACTGGCCTCAAAAATGTACCCCAAATGGTATTCTGATCCATTCTGAATGGCCCCATTGGGTAGTAAACGACGCATATTTCCTGCTCTCAGGGTGCTACACATTTTGATGATAATCCGAAACACATCTCTATTTGCCTAAACCCTCTTTTTTACCGCACTAGTTCATCGCTGTTACCAGAATTTTGTAAGCCATTATCTCACACTTGGTCAACCGACTGTATATAATTACGTCCCCAAAAGACCGTACCAGTTCATTAATTTTAATGTACTGATAAGAATGTAATTCTGACAAATTCCTTTAATTACTGCAAATAAATTCTGCCCCTTTCGGGAAACTTTCCCAAAACAATTTGTAAATCTAGATCAGAGCAAGTTTCAAAACTTTTTTATTTCAATTAACTAATGAATGAGTTTCAAACAAGCAGGTTATATAAAGTTAAAAATGTGGAGAGGCATTGCTGCTGGGCTGCACGTCGTACCAGCTGAAGGCACGGAGTGTAACTTAATCCACTTACTCAGCACAGGAAGAGGAGCTGACAAGGGAATAATGCACTGGAAGTGCGCGAAAAACTTCTAAACCTATTACGCCGTTTCTTTAAAACCACTCATTCAAACGACTTTTTTTATATTGTGACGTGACGCACAGTCCCTTTCTTGCCATCCCTGACCAGTCATTTAATAAAAATCTCCAGTGTAAACTGCAAGATGAGTAAACATATTTTGTTTGAATAGAAAGATGTAGAATGAAAACGTATTAAATGTAGAAAGGAAAGTGAATTCACGTGAAGATAGCCGCTTTGTTTTAGATGACCTGGTTTTTATGTAATAGGCTGATAAGTTTGGAGGAGTTTTTGGTTGAATTTTAATATTAGGGACCAAATTTGAACAGTCACCGAGTCCGATCTATATTTACACTGTTGCAATCAGTTGGCATGGGTTCGATTCTCTGCAGGGGTATGAAATGTAAGTATCGCTCACGACGTAGTATTGAACCTGTTGCTCTTGCTTTAAAATCAGTATGTAAGCGTAGGTTTTAAAAGCTGCAGCGCTTTTAGTGGTTTTATGTAATATAATATGTATTTCATTTATCTTTTTTACAAATGATTATACTGTAAAATTTAAAATTTTAACATTAAAGTTACCTTTTAGAATATAAATATGTATTGTACACAGCGAGTTCGCTTCCACATAGGAGAAAGTAACTGAATTAAGAAATAATTCACAGCTTACTAAAATGAAATGACAAATCATCGTTATATAAAAAATTAGTTTTCATAAAAAATTAAGTTGAGAAAAAAAAACTAATAACTCCATGGAAAAGTGGAAAGTGATAATTCAGAGAAGTGTTAATCACGTATACTTATTTCACGAAAAAATTTGTAACTGCGACAGGTATATCGATAATACAATACATCACAACAGTAAGCCTATTTTAATTAAAAATATGAAAAACAAATTATTATTTCTGGAGTCTGTAAAAGTATTAAGTCCAATTAAATTATACATGCGATCGATACAGGAGTTATAAATATTCTGTACAATTAAGAGTAATATATCTTATAGACCATATTTAATATAACAAAGTTTAAAAATATTTATATTTACATGTTTATGTGAAAAACAATATACATTTTTATGTTCTGCTAACTGCAAAAATTTTGTCTATTTTTATCCCGATAGACATGGCAATAAAACAGTGGAGTAGTAAATAACGGATTTACATTTTCCCATATAACGTCTCATTTACAAATTTTTTTTAATTTGTTTCTGCGGTCACTGAAACCGAGTCATTGTTGTACGCATTTCACGCAATAACCATGCTTGTGGACACACATGTGGAAACTCATTTACAATTCTGTAACGCGTTTTGCTCTATTCCTCTTTCAACCTTGTTCTTCCCCGAACTGCCTTTAATCTCATTCCGTCAAGACCCTCTCCAGATGTTTACTATGTACCAACCCTGGGTTATCGCTGCCTTCAGATTCTAATTCATGCACTAACATGGATGAGGATCATAAAATAATAAGCAAACAATCAAAATACAATTTGATTACTCGAGGTACTACTTAGATACAAGCTGATTAATTAGCTCACAAAACCTCAATATTATTGTACAAAATATTTCTTCATGTTAACTCTAGCAATCTCATAGGATAATTGACAGTTTCAGATAAGCTATATCTAACTGCCTTGGGATAGCATCAAGCCACCACGCCCCGTCTCACAGCCTGGACCATGTATTCACTCACCGCTGGATAATTGTCTCAGCTACGCAGTACGCATCTTGATAGCGGCATCTCGCACACAGTCTTTGTCTGCAGCTCGTTGTCCTCCTCATGGCCGGCTGCACCTAAGGTCGTCGCAGTCGGCGGAAGGACACACACGCCTCGCACTTGTTGCGTGTACGCCTTATATTTAGGCCGCCACACAGCCCTGATGTCGCCTCGCCTCTCAACACACGGCCTGACTACACGGCTCTCTGGCGCAGTCCTGTGGTATCCTTACTGGCCCGTAGAAGCTGTATGCGGCCTCTTTTTCTTCATCTTAAAAATATAAGCAGTATAAAATGTCACTAATAAAATTGGGAAACACCTAAAATTTACAATTATATGAATATTTACGAGTCTTAATATATAATGGTGAAAAAACTTTTTACTTTATAACTTGTTCCATTATCAACCATTAAACTCATTTCCGACTCTACATTAAAATGTTTTTTTTTTTAATCTTGACATTTATTATCAACTTGTATTCAGAATATTCATTTTCTTAACTGGGAGTACAAACATTTTACGACATGTTTCTTTATTAACAAACTCTTTGGGCGCGCCTGTAAGAAAACTTTTATCCTAGTCCTCTAGATTTATTTTCAGAATTTTTATTCAAGATAATTCAGTACACATTTAGAGTATAAAATGGCACTGCGTAGTAACATTCACAATATATTCAAAGCCAGTAGTCAACTACTGCAGTTAAACCTCGTTATTTAGAAACCTGTAAAATAACATTGCTGTCTCCCCCTAGTTATAATTATATATCTGAAAATGAGAACTTTCCCTTAAATAAACTTCCAAATAATTTCCATAGTCCACAATACTCTGTAAGAACTCACTCACTCCTTCATGTCGCTTTAGAATTACAAAAGCACGTGATCATAGAAAATCCGGTTTTACCCTTATTTGAGAGCGGGATTTATTCCACACGTGTTTCTTAAAATTTTCCCAATATTTTAGATTTTCTCTTTTTAAATATCAGGAGCCAAACCCTTATACCTGGGAACAATAGCTTGAATTCATTACCGCAATGTTCGGTATTTAAATCACTCAGATTTAACTATTCATTAGATTTCAAATTAAGAATATTCAAAATATGTAATATGATCTAACACATTTGATAGTATCCTAGCTCTAAAACACTTGATAGTATCCTAGCTCTAAAACACTTGATAGTATCCTAGCTCTAAAACACTTGATAATATCCTAGCTCTAAAACACTTGATAGTATCCTAGCGCTAACACACTTCTCCCGCGACGGAAATACCTGAGCAGCAATTCTGCTTGCTGCCACTTTTTGTTACTCCAGACTACATCTTATATAAGCAGGCAACTTTTTATTAATTCAGAGCCGCGGTGGTGTAGTGGTTAGACTACTCGTCTCCCTTCTAGGGGAACCGGGTTCGATTCCCGGCTGGGTTGTTCCCCCCTTTTCGTATATTTATATCGTGTCGGACGATGATTTTTCATACTCACCTCGCTTCACTCTCATCGGCTCTCATCACCTCGATGTTAAGAGCTGCCCAAATCTTTTCACTCTCTCTCAATCTTCTTAATGGTCTGATATCATCTCTGCCATCTCATGACACATTTCTTTCAGGCTTACAACCAACTCTTTTTTTTTCCTAACCGGTAAATTCAGCTCATTGCCATCATGAAACACAAGCCAAACACAAAAGATACCAAATCAAATATCACGTGTCACATGAAGTGAGATCCCTCTTCACACACGTAATAAGGTGAAAAATCATGCCAGCTTCGACAAATGTGTTGCTAGTTTTAATAACGTAAACAACTTTAAACAACTCAAATAATCATAATCAAAATACAATTTTAATAAACAGTGAAAGTATTACTCTTTCAAAGTTAATATATCATAGCTTCACAAAACTCTAAAAATGAAAATGTATTCTTCTTAATCAAATAACATTCTTAATATTTTGCAGGTACTTGCAGTTATATTAACTTTTAAAATAAACCTCTATTTTGTATGTTATTTTGGTGTTGTGGTTAAGGGTGCGGCCTGTAAATGCCATGGGTCTAGGTACTAATCCCTGCCCTGGCCAAGTGAAATTAGTTTTTTTAGTAAATTATAATTTGAGAAATTTTTTTAATTTATACTTTATTAGTAGGTTATCTCACTTATTTTATAGAAGAGAAAAAATAATTTTAACTACACTTCTCAATAATGTAAGTTGTAATTCAAGGCTTTAATTTGTTATATTACAAATATATGTTTTAAAGGTTTTACAAGAAAACTGTTTGTAGTTTACAAAGGTTATTCTTGGCAACTGGGTTTACAAAGAATTTTTCTTGTAAAAGTACAAAAAAAAGTTTAGAGTGTGTGGGAAATTGAAACAGCAAATGTGTGGGCCACTCATTGCATGCCAACTGTTACTTAATGCCTTGGATGTATAAGTAGCATGCTAATGGGCCTCACAGGGCATATTAACTGTTGCTTACTGCTGGGGACATAATAGCAGTATACTTTCGGCTCTTTTGTGGTATACCAACTGTTCCTCACTACTGGAGAAACATTATCAGCAAATTTATGCGCCATATATGGCTTACCGAATATGTTGTTGTCCAGTAGCAAATAGCATGTGTGAATTCACTTGATTTTTTTTTATGCATATATACAAAAATTATAATGTGATATAGCTAATAAATGAAAAAAAAAACTGTTTTTGGATTGGAAACCTGCAAAGCAAAACCGGTAAAAATATTCGTTCTTTTGCATTTTAAATTCCACCTGAAAATAGCCCGAAACTAAAATACTAGTCATTTAAACAAAACACAGAAATCCCAGTATTGACTTTTGAGACTTGTGTCACAAACATTAATTGCGCTTATTACAAAGCTAATAATGTAATTTGTATGTGAAAAATGTATTCAAATTTATTTAAATATATTTTCAATAAATACAAGCTAGTGTAGTGATCGCATTCTAGACTGTGGACGAAATATTTGTGATTTGGATTCCTAGTTTTTCCTAAGAATATTATTTATTGTGAAGATATTCTGTTGATAACACGTATTAATGAGATAAATAAATAAATTTAATTAAGGTGAAAAACTAATTTTTCTTTGATAATGCATGGCAAGCTGCTTCTATATGGGCCACAATTGGCCAGTAGCTTGGCCACAAGTGGCTTGCCAACAGTTGTCTGATGATATGGGGCTTACTTATGGTAGGCCAGAAGCAGAAAGCCAGTGGGCCACTGCTTCCACACATGGCCCACTGCTGTTGCTGACATGTTTGGGGTACTTTAGGTTACGCAGATTGTATTTTGCTACATGGACATTATCTGAACAGTATCCCAGATGTGGCCAACTTCAAGAGGCATCATGTGGGCCACAAGCCTCTGCGGGTGAATAACAGTGGTTAACAGATAATTAACTGATTATGGAAACCGTATATGGGCCGCTCGTGTACAAGCAGATTTGCACAAGTATGCCAACTGATTTTTGCTACTTGGAGGCATTTCATCTAGTTCCTTGATCATATTACCATGCAGTTATATCTTCAATATTTTCTTCCGGACAAGTTCCTCGCTCAACTTAAAATCATGGTCACTCTTAAAGCAGACAACTGACTCCTGCCAGACCGACCCTTCACAAGACTGACCCCACACACAGCACAGTCAGCACTGAATGAAACACAATCAGCACCACATGAACCGCAATCAGCGCCACACACACCACTATCAGCACTACAGGCACCACAATCATCACCAAACACACTCAGCACCACACACAATCAGCACCACACACAATCAGCACCACACACAATCAGCACCACACACAATCAGCACCACACACACCACAATCAGCACCACACACACCGCAATCAGTACCACACCCACCACAATCAGTACCACACCCACCACAATCAGTACCACACCCACCACAATCAGTACCACACCCACCACAATCAGTACCACACCCACCACAATCAGTACCACACCCACCACAATCAGTACCACACCCACCACAATCAGTACCACACCCACCACAATCAGTACCACACCCACCACAATCAGTACCACACCCACCACAATCAGTACCACACCCACCACAATCAGTACCACACCCACCACAATCAGTACCACACCCACCACAATCAGTACCACACCCACCACAATCAGTACCACACCCACCACAATCAGTACCACACCCACCACAATCAGTACCACACCCACCACAATCAGTACCACACCCACCACAATCAGTACCACACCCACCACAATCAGTACCACACCCACCACAATCAGTACCACACCCACCACAATCAGTACCACACCCACCACAATCAGTACCACACCCACCACAATCAGTACCACACCCACCACAATCAGTACCACACCCACCACAATCAGTACCACACCCACCACAATCAGTACCACACCCACCACAATCAGTACCACACCCACCACAATCAGTACCACACCCACCACAATCAGTACCACACCCACCACAATCAGTACCACACCCACCACAATCAGTACCACACCCACCACAATCAGTACCACACCCACCACAATCAGTACCACACCCACCACAATCAGTACCACACCCACCACAATCAGTACCACACCCACCACAATCAGTACCACACCCACCACAATCAGTACCACACCCACCACAATCAGTACCACACCCACCACAATCAGTACCACACCCACCACAATCAGCACCACACAAACAACAATCAGCTCCACATACACTAGAAATGACTCCTAAATGACCCATTATTACCAATAAATTTCCCCTTAAAGACATCTAATAATCCCTAAAGAACCTCCAAAATTATCCCAAATGAAACATAAATTACCCCATAATGACCGATAAATGACCCCTAAATGAAACCCAAATAACAATAATGACCCCTACATGACAATTAATGACCACTAAATGAACCTTAATGACCTCTAAATGACCCATAAAATACCCCGAATGACTCATAAATGAGAGTTAATGTCCCATAATGACTTTTAAATAACCCCTAATTGTGGTACATGTGGCTCTTGTTTGTGGTGCATGTGGTACTGTTTGTGGTGCATGTGGTGATGATTGTGGTGTGTATGGTGATGATTGTGGTGTGTATGGTGCTGATTGTGGTGCATGTGTGCTGGTTGTGGTGTGTATGAGGTATGTGGGGTCAGTCTTGTGAAAGGTCGGTCTGGCAGGAGTCAGTTGTCTGCTTAAATTGTGGTCATGATTTCAAGCTGAGCCAAGAACGTATCTGGAAGAAACTGTTGAAGATGTAACTGCAAGGTAATGTGATCAAGGAACTAGGTAAAATATATTTGAAAGGAGGCATAGAATGCTTAAATCTCACTGATGAAATGTGTTTTATAAAGTATGTGTGTATATGTATACAGACACACATATATATATATATATATATGAGATCTGATTCAGAAGTCATGGCAACTTCAGTTTATCATCCGAAAATGACCTAACACAGGAAATGTACTATCTATAGTTGAAAGTGTACGACATGTACGTTTTAAAGGTGACACCACATGGGGTATGGTGCAGGAATGTCCGGCAAGGAACAAAGACAAGAATGGCTGCTTCAAATCACCGTTTAATTGATATATTCCCGTAGCAACGCTAATTTGAACGGGTAAGTATCGTAAATGTGAGAGCTGTTTAACATCCTTCAAAGTAGTCTCCGAGGTTGTCCACGGTTCGTTGCTAGCGATGAGGTTGACATCGTCACAGCATTTCGACGTGAGGTGGCGCACATTGACGGAACTCATGCAGCCGATGGTATTCCGTCTGCCTCATCGCTGGCAACGAACCATGGACCATCTCGATACTACTTTGAAGGATGTTGAAAAACACGTACTTGTACGATTCATATCCGTTCAAATGAGTGTATAAAGTTTGTATGAGAATATATAAATTAAACGGTTATTTCAAACAACCGTATTTGTCTTTGTCTCATGTAGGACTTTCCTGCATCCATACCTTATGTGGTGTCAGCTTTAAAACGTACTTGTCGTACACTTTCAACTGTAAGTAGTACATTTCCTATTCTGAGTCAGTTTCGGGAGATAAACAATAGTTGTCATGACATCTGAATCAGCCATCATATATATATATATATATATATATATATATATATATACACACACACATTTATCAATAGCTAGGCCAAGTATACACACCAAAAAAGTTTTGCATAATGACGAATAGTACAGAAAATAAACATACGGTCTTCTTTGAGGCACCTACAATGTCATTCATGATCATGAACTGTGTATCCTATTGCAACATCCAAGTGCTCACGCGCTCTAGTGCGACCAATCACTGCCCTCATTTTCCGCTGGCTATGGCGGATGAATAGACGGCTCATGTCCCGGCCTGGCCGCAGTTGGTGCATGTTGTCAGCCACATCAACATGCCAAGGCGATCCATACCATTGTTTATCCGGGCATTATCCAGGAAGGCCTTACACAGACAGCTGTTGCAAATTATCTTGGAGTCAACGAAAGTGACGTGTCCCGAATATGGAAAAGGTATCAGCAGACACATTCAGTGTCTTATAGTCCGAGAACAGGTCGTCCTCTCTCTACAACAGCAACTTAAGACTATTTTGTTACCATAAGCGCCACAAGGCGCCCGATGGCTAGTGCCACAGAGCTCCAGGCTGAATTACGATGGGCTACAGAGGTGCAAGTGTCCACCCAGACTATCAGGAATTGTGAATGGTGACATGCAGGGTGGCGTTTTGTTATGTTAACGGATGAAACCAGGACCGCCCTCCACCCCGACAGCCGTTGCTCAAGGATCTGGAGGCGTAAGGGATCATGTGCCAGGATGCAGCATGTCCAAGAAGTTGACGTATTCCACGGAGGGTCAGTAATGTTTTGGGCTGGGATAGTGCTGGAATGGCAGACACTGCTCGTGGCTTTATAACGGCAAAATGATAGGCGAGCATTATATTCGTGATGTACTGCGGCCAATTGTATGTCCATTCAATAAAGAAATCGGCAATGAATTCAATATTGTGGACGACAATGCTAGATAAAATATTCTGGGGGAGGTGGTATAAACCATCGTCCAGGAGTCCGGCGTTTCACGAATGCAATGGCCTACGATATCACCGGACGTGAACAGTATCGAACATTAAGGCGCCCGCCTGCCTAGGCCGAGATAGCACTGTTGCTTGAAATTCGTGCCGTTCTTGCACTAAGGTGGGTGGCAGGTTTCAGAACTACAGCGCGTTAGTTCCCTGGCACTCTTGCTCGCTGCCTCCCAACTCTCGGAGCTGCGTGGCGACTTTCTCTCCTCCCACCCTTCGTCAATGTCCCTTTTACACCCCTCCACACTACCGTTTTGACGGTCAACAGCCGGCTTGTCTGCGGCCGCGTTCTTCAGGACGAAAAACAAGAAAATACGCTCGGGCAAAGTAGGCAGACGCTCCGCATGTCTCTCGCTGTACAAGCTGGGCCAAGCTGTAATTTGCAAATATACTCTTTATCTTGCTTTCCGAAGAGATCACTTTCCTATTCGTTTATGTGTGTATGAGTGGTTGTGTGCGTGTGTGTGCATGTGTATCCCTACAATATTTTGAAATTATAAAATAAAATTAATTTAACATTGTACACAAGGATTTTGCATTTTTTAGTTGTAGGCTATGCTGGGTGCTGACATTCAAAATAGTGGTTTTATAAATATGTTATATCAATTTCGTATGTCTTCTAAACCGCTTGAACAAAACCAACCAAACCCCGAACACTGGAAGTATTTATTAAAAGCATATGTTTTTTCGTGTGCTATTTTGCAAGTTAAACCAAGTGAAAAAATAGGTAGTGTTACATCTCGAAAACAATCCAAAAATTGTGACCAAAACCGTTATTTTATAATTTTGGTAAAATAATACATTTTAGTTAATATTTTTGTTATGTTCACGAAATAGTTTTAACCAATTTCACTTTAATTTTTTCGGCTAAATATTTTGCAAGAAATAAGAATACTTCAACGCTACATAAAGATAATATATTTAAAAAATTTAATATTATTTTGTTTACACATGGCTTTCAGTCATTAAANTTCCTCCCCTCATTTCCCTCCCTTGATTACCCCTCCTCGGTGACTCATCGTAACGTTACCGAGCGTTACACTTTTTCATAAGTGACTCCCAGCCGCAACCTAATTTAAGACGTTGTCACGTCAAAAATTTAATATTATTTTGTTTACACATGGCTTTCAGTCAGTAAGCCTATGTCTTATTGTACTGTAGGCTGCTTACACTGGTGGTGTATTTAGTTCAAGGAATGTTTTTTAAAACCTCTACTTATAATAAATTCCGTGACATAGTTGGGATATAATACTATTGTAGTGCTTCTGTTACCACATAAGTATCTTTAAATGCCTCTGCGGTCTGTGGCAGGGGCGTAAGTGTAATTTTATTTTAAAAAAAGGGGGGTTTTCAAGAAGAGGGGGTAAAACGATTGAATCCCCAGAGCATGTGACTAGTAGTTATAAGCAAAATTGTATATGCGTGCCTGAACGTAATACAACACAAATATAAGACTTGAATAAATAATTTATATACGTAGTAATGATGTTATAAAATCAAGTAACAATGATTGATGAAACCAATAGAAGTAATTTCATTATCTATAGATCAGGTTTTGGAAGTGCACTTGGGAATGAATATTTATTTGCTTCGTAGTCAAAACAAGTTAAAGTTTTTATTTTATTCCTGAAAGTGCAAGAATACAGAAACATGCATAAAACTAGTTTTTGTGCTAATAAATTCCATAATACTCTATGAAATAAAACAAACTTATTAAAATACATTAAGATATCGGGAAACATATTCCACATATACACAGAAAATTGTCTAATGTTTGTGTAGCAAGAAAACTGGCAACTGGCATATTCCACGCATATAAGCATTTCTCATGTAATAATGGCCATAATTGTTTGGAATTCATGGAAAGCTTAAATATGCTGCCACACTTAAACTGTAGGCGCGAAACCGTGCAACATAAATTTATAGCATTTACATGCACAAATGTAAAAAAAATTAATTATAAAATAGCTTTTTTCTGTGGACCACATGAAGCTGTATTTCGAATAAGCAAAAACTGACAAAAGAGAGCATAAAATTAAGTGACAGTATTTTATAAAAATAAATAAGAATGTATGTTTAATACTACACCAAAACAGTTGGGCTAACAGATTTCATTATTATGAAAAGCCTGTCACATATTCCTCCGATAACAATGAAATACATACCAGTCTTATAATGGTTAGTCAAATATTCAAAACAGAAATATTCTCTTTAAATTTATATTTAGAATTACATGTACGTTATCACACATGCACGCCATGTACTGAAACATTACAACAGAAAAATCTCTGTCACCTTAAATTTTATCATTTCAACACANGGTATTCTCGGATCGATAACTTCTGGTAGCAGACAATTCACATAAAAGTTTGTCAGCTTATCCATCATATTTTCTTCCCAAAATCTGTCACTCCTCTCGATCTCTTGTACCAGCATTCCTTGTGTTGGAAGAGGTTAAGCGTTTTAATCGTTCACAATGCCACAAATGAGAATTGGCTTGTGATGTCTTTGCATTTTGAAGTTGTCTTCTTGTTCATTACTTAACTCCAAATTCGTTAAGAACTGTACTTTTCTTTTTTCATACACAGATACATGTAAATCTGGAGTTGGTTGTGCGGATTGTTCCACATTCCCATAGTGGTTATCAGCCCCAAAGAACCCAAGCCGCCTTCTTGTACTGTTTGAAACACTTTGTTTGGCTTTTCTGAAAACTATTTTTTCTTCAGACTTTTGCTTCTTTCTTTCGTAAGCTCTGATAAATGTTCCGGGACTACGCCCTGCCATTTCAGTACTTAGGCACCGCTGCACCTTTCCTCCTGTATTGTGCTGTACGACAGACAGTTCACTTTGCATTTTGTATCCACCGCGTAAGGCAAAATTTATTGTTTTTCCACCAACAAATCTACCAAGTGTAGAATTAAAGTTTTCAACGAGGTTTGTTGTGACATTTTCTAACAGGATTTCTGCATGGTGAGCAACAGTATTTTTAGCAGCCATAATTTCTTGCCACATACCAAAGCTCTCCAAAAGTGGAACTAAATTTTCTTCGTCTTCCATTCGTGTACAATAGCAGTGAAGGTCTCCACACTTGGAATGATCCCCAAAAACATGATTTGGCCCGTTATCAACGTCTTTGTGAAACATCTCGATGCGTTGTTGAAGTGTTAGAGAATGTTCCGACTTCCTGTGATTGATGGCCCCAGAGATTGCGGCTCGAAGTCGCGGGATTCTGTTTCTTATTTTTGATCTCAATGCAGTAGGCACTAAACAGCCAACATAGGTTTTCACTTTCGATTCTATTTCGTTCAGACGCCGAAGATAGTTGCTTAGTATGTGGTTAGTGCACTCTATTTTCTTGATGTAGTAGTTCGTACCATATGGTTTCGCTTTAGTGAGTTGTCTTGTTAAACTACCGTCGCCATCACCTGGGAAAATAACATCATACGAAAACTTCACTTTCAATTTTACATCAACCACATTTCATGCTTTTCCACATAACAAGTCAAAACTTTTAAGATGCAAATATATGGCCGTGTATGTGTTTGAGTTTGTACATGCATGTATGCATGTTTACGTGCATGTATGAATACATATATGTATGGCTGTATGCATATATGTATGTGTACATGTATGTGTGGGCCCGCACGGGTGTGTGACTAAATTATGTGTTAGGTAGTAAAAGGAACATGACTTTTTCGTTAATATCATGCAATATTGTCTTGTATATTAGTCTACATTTTATAAATCGGTAGATGTATTTCAACGTATTTCTTAAAATAATCTGTGTCGTCCAATTATATGCAGTTTTGGTTTACGCATGTATCTTTGCGTAATTCAAATTTACTAAACAAAGTATGAGTGTTTGTCACAAATGAAGAATATTGTGAAATGTAGTAATTAACAAAGTCACACAGCAACTGATATTGGCATAGTGGCTTTGGTACAACGATCTGCCACAACGATCTGATATAGTTTCCCGACAGGGATATAACAATTTTCGCATATGGGGATCATACCGAAATATGCCGTCTGATCGCGGGATTTTCTCGGGAATCTTCTATTCCCTCTTCCCTAAATTCCCGGGTCGCTCCTTAATAAGGTCTCAGACCTTAATGCAGCATCCTTGACTGTAAAATGTTACAGCACTTAATTTTGAAGCTATTATTATTACATTGAGATCTGGGAGCGAATTAAGAATAGTACTAGTACAAATTAAGAAAGTTTTTTATTTGTAATGAACAAAATCACGTCATTGTAAATTACAAGGTAACATAGTGACAGTGAAATAAAATTTCCCTCAAAACGTGCTTATTTACATTTTCAGAGGAAAATAAAGTATCTAAAATATCAAGATGACAGGACGGTATCTAAAAACAGCTTTGGATTAGCCCACGGCAGAAGCATGAAAGCTACAATGTAAACATAAATGTTGACCTTAATATCCAGCAATAATAACCACGTGTTATGGAAACTATTTTTTAAGAATAGAAAATATGAAAGTCGTTAAACGAGGTAAAAAACTTTAGACAATTTAACTATAAGGTAAGTACGGCAAAACACTTAGATAACAAGTTTATAAACACGTAACTCTGGAAATATTAATTATCTTACCTATCAGACATCAGTACCGTAAATTGCACATAGATAAACTTTTCTGGAAGCCTTCAACAATGATGTCAGCTTCTATTGA
Organism: Clitarchus hookeri; assembly: GCA_002778355.1. Classification (NCBI taxonomy): domain Eukaryota; kingdom Metazoa; phylum Arthropoda; class Insecta; order Phasmatodea; family Phasmatidae; genus Clitarchus; species Clitarchus hookeri. The sequence continues at coordinate 159,473 of NQII01000922.1, read as the reverse complement.
AGTCGATGACTTGTTCCAATTTCGGAAACAAGTGTGATTTGTAGCTGGTTGCTTCATGTTGTGTGCTCTTGCACAAATTAAGCAATACTTGTTCCTGGCACTTATAAATAGCACCTTTCCAGTTGTTTTGCCAAAAATGCAAGCCTGAAACAAGTTTAACACAATCCCTTTACGCTGATTACCGTTGGGAGAAATAATTACAAGTTAGTACCAACAGTAGTACTTACCACGCCTGACAATGCATTGTAACTAGTCTTGTAGGAACTCTTACACCAAGCTCCATCAGTAACAACTGTAATGAACGGTATTCCATCTTCGTCAATATCACCTGCTTCAATTGCCATCTCTCTCTCTTCCTTTGCAGCCTCATTCATTTTCTAACAGGCAATATCATGAATAACTGTCGATAACAAGCTTTCGTGTCGAGTGTAGGTATCTTTCGACATGCATGGCATATCAAGAGTAGCTGTTATTTTACTTAGAGATGAATAACCTTGACCAGTCGTTAACATACTATTAACATGCAACTGTCTTTACGTTTCAGATCTTCGGAATGAAATTTTTTTTTAATGCCACACATGTTGCATTCAAAATGGAAAATGCTGACGAGGCCTCTGTTTTCTTCTTTAACAAACTCCATATTGGAGAAGGAGCACACAAATAATCCACCATGATTGTTCATTCGTTTAATTTCGTTGAACATATGTCCAACATCAAATATTCTTCTTCCTAAGAGTTCGGGTTTGGGATACAATTTTTTTATTTGATCATTTGAACCGGTGTCAATTGCCAACATCTCTGGTGAAGATACTAGCGTGTCAAAGACGCTTCCCCTGGTGTTTTCTCAAGAAGTAGAAATTGGGTTGCATTTTCAGTTATTGAATTTGCACGTTTTCCATTTCTGCAGTGCTTTGGTTCATAGACAACTTATTAAGCCGATGACTAAGAGGAAAATAATTGATCCCATCTATGCCATCCAAACAGTCTCACATACAGTATTTACGGTATTTGGCAGTTTTTCACCAGGCCAGAAGGAGCATCCAGGAGTATCTACATGCAGAGCATTTGACACTATGAACTCATTCTCTTCTTTGCTCATGTTTGTCGTAAACAAGGTAGTTGATGTTTTTAGAGAATCCCTGAAAAAAAGCAATTATGAAATAATTTTTTTGTTGGTAAGTGTTTGGGATATGACAACTTATATACGTTCTGTATTACCTATGTTATGTAGAAGGCGTAGTAGCTTCGCAGATATATTTTTGACTACACAATTCCAGAATTTAATTTCGCTCCCAGTGAAGATTACTGTTTGTATTAAAGGTAGACATGTCACTCTCGTATTAAAAAAAAAATTATAAATATGTACAAGTATTTAAATATCAATAGAATGGAGTTATTACGCCTAAACGTTCCCAATCTCACCTTTTCCTATGACTGACGGCGTTATCCTTAATTACGGTTGACACTGCAGTATCGTCAGAATGTTGTAGTTTTTGCTTGAAAATCTAATAAAATTGAAATTATTGGCATACAAGATGCTTGAAAAAAATACGATGTTTCAAGATACATTCCTCTGCTTAAGGTTTGCAAAACTTTATTGAAAATGTCATAAGGTGAAAATGCCATAAGGTAAAGTTAATTCTGTCATTTGTTTGATACGATGATGGTAAAGTAGTGAAAATAGTACCGAAACCCAACATCAGTCCAACAATAAGTTAAAAAGATCTAGTAAAATAAGGTACAAAGGGTTTTAACTCATATTTACAAATTATGTTCCTATGAATTTTTTTTTGTAATAATCACATTTAGGCTTTTACAGTGGCTTGACCAGTAGGGATTTCACAGGGTTGTAACACCATCCATTAGAAACTGGCGGTCAACAACAGGTACAAAGTTTATAGTTTATTTCAGTTTTCAGCAGTTGTTAGTAGCACTATAGCATTTAATAATAATTTTAATGCAACGTTATTACGTAACTAAGGTAATTCACCGTTATTTTCTGTTTTGCATTTATATGCAAAAATCAGTTTTAATTACTCCCGTCTTTGTTTAGCTAAGCCGGCTTAAACCCTTCCTTACACCGAGAAAAATATTTATTTTACAGGTACCATATAAATTAAATTGGAGCATGTTTACTAACTTCAAAAAACATTTATTTGACAAATGTACTCAAAGCTTGTTCCTTACAAATGAATTAGTTACTTTTGTCGAAACACAATATTTTAAAATAGTTTGTTGAGGGAAACACTTTTTTTTTGTTTCTTACGTTAAGATTTGCACATATTTGGTTCACGCAACCATTTGTACAGAACGTTGTACATGTCATCTACGCTGCCACAAACACTCTCCACACAGCGCTAGTCACATTTACATTTTGTTAGGAGCAAATAAATACTTGGTCTTCTGGAACAATATTATTTGTTTGACTAAAATGTAATCAGGTGAAGTGTTTTTACTCTAATCGTGCTTTGTGTAAATTATGTGTCCTTTTTCTATTTGAGCAGTATGTTTTGTAATCTACACAATGACAATATCGTGGTACAGACAATTCAAAAGAAACAGTTCCAACGAAAAACATATGCTGTACAACTGAATATTGTGTATCCACATCACCTCTAGTTCACTTAGAAAGAAAATAATATTTTCCTTTACAAGTCAGTGTGGCCGAGATAAAATAGTTGTATAAAAATCAAATTGAAAAATATTAAATTAAGCAATATGCATTAGCACTGTCTGTTCGATATATCATACCGTCAGTCAGTTTGGTTTAGACCGTCACAGCATTTTATTGCACATTAGTAGAAATGGCCTGAAATATCTCTTTACATAATTTTTTTTATTGTTTTGGAAAAATGAAGTGTAAGTTAATGCATTGTGTTTCACTTACATTCCATTCTTTGTAGAAAATAATGTTTTTTAAGATTAAATTTTGATTGTAATAGTTTTCTGGAAACGAGTTCATAAGAAACAAATAATTTCTTGTTCCAAGTCAAACGTTTGGTTGCCGTACAATATAGTTTTCTTGAAATAACATAAACATACCAAATAAATAACTTTGCTGTACAAAACCACACACACACATGGTTGAAAGTATTTAACTAAGTCATTTGGATGTTCCAAAAACAATAGTTTGTTTCTATTCAACCTTTTTCTCAGTTTACACACTTTCTGGCCAAGTCGCTTTAGTGCTCAAGTGAAGTTATGCAATATCTTGCTAATAGTTAGGATGATGTACACACAATTAATACAAATAGTGTAGTACAGTCCCTGCATAACACGTACAAATGCTAGATAGTTCACTTACTACTTTGCGGAATTTGTAGCTACTATTCCGGTATCGTTATGGACTGTGTTTATATTTTGTGCTATCGTTTCACACGAGGGTTTAATTTTCATTTTTTGTAGCTGAGTTGGTGTTAGGAAAATAAATCTGAAATAACAAAACACAGCAGAAAGTGAAATTTCAGCAACAAATTTTGGTAATCAATGTAGATCGTATATTCGTATTTACATAATTCTACCTGAACGTGTTTTTGATTAACCAATTAATAATTACAACTACACAAATGTGTTTCAAAAACGCTGCTATAGAAACAACTAAGCAGGTTTTTTGTAAACGATGGAATATCATTAAATGCATAACAGTTAAAAGCTTAGATAAAAAAAAAATACCCACAGAAATAACATAGTATGGATATAACTGGAACGAGATAATCTATATTTAAAAAAAAATTAATATTTACTTTGAATAATTACATTTAACCGTATTTTTAGTTGACTGGCACTCCTGTGATATAACATTTATTAAATTCGAGAACATTGCTTATCACTTGAACATAAAAGGTTCACTCTCGTATCATCTTCTTTCATAAACAGTACCCTGAAATCATTTGGTAAATATAGCACTTCTCATGTTGTATGTCAAATAAGTTTCATATACTAGTAAACGTAAACCAATTCAGTAAAAACATTTTTAAAAAAATGTGTTAAGTATTGTATGTTTACTATATACTGTAAAACGTTTCATAATAAAACAAATTCCAATATTGTCTTGTTTACAATAAAAATATCTTGTAAAATTATAGTGCACTAGATTGAACGAATTTGAAGGTTTTTAAAACAGGAACATTTTTTCAAGGAAAATATTGTATGGTATATATCGGTTGGTTTCGTATTTTTCTTCAACTCAGCAGTGGAGAAAATTTGCTTAAGTTTTACGTATGTTACTAAATGCAACGCTATCCAAATTTTTCAATTGCAATTCTCCGTAAAGTGAGGTTGTCTGTTATTTTTGTTATGCTTGTCTTTCACTTGCTCACAACATTGCTTCCGGAGAACATTTTACATCAACATAGTTTTAAAATGTGAAGAATTGACAAAACGCCAAAAACGTGCGCAAATATATTTTTTTACTGAAATTATTTACATTTTTATGAGTTTTATTTGACGATTTTATGTTAAGTAGACTACTGCTTCTTAGAAGTAAAAATATATCTACATTACCTATAAGATGTATTTAAAAAAAAAAAATTATAGCGTTGTGTTAATTTTTGCGTTGGAAATCTACTGCAAGGCGTACTTGCGTACAGTTATTGGGACGCTACCTGAACTAAAAAACATAGTGTTGAAATGGAAATAATGTTTTGCTTTTTATGTGAGCATAGAAATAGCTCAATACGACATTTTCAGCCGTTATATTACATTAGTGTTTGAGAGTGTAACTAGTCGAACGTTTTATTGTAGACGCGATGTTGGGACTTGCGTTCGCGGACCGTTTATGCGCGTAGGGCTTTATTCTTTTTGCGACGTGCACTGAGTCGTAACCTTCCCTTGTTTCCTCGTCTTGGGTCGGGTTGAATGTTCTTCACTGGCAGCTGGGGTAACAGCAAGGAGCGCGCAGCCTAACGTCTCACCAAAGCAGACAGTAAGCAACTAAAGGGGTGATGGAGAAGGTGCGAAAGTAAAGAGGACGAAGGGAGAAGACTGTTCTGGCGCGAGGCAACTCGTCTCTCTCGCCTTGTCGAGCGGTCGTGGCGGCGCCACTCCCTGGCTAGAGTTCCAATACAAAACACGCCGTGGAAGATTACGTTTCTCTCAAAATTTTCAGTTGTGACCTAGTGCAAATTGTACACGCGATGAAAGATAAAGATGTATATTATGTTTTTTAGGAAGTTTCAGGTAAAAATAATAGAAAATATGAGTTTGACATGACCGAGAAAAGTAGTCATTTTGCCATATTCGGCATCAATTTTCTCTTAATTGGCAAAGCTGAGTTATACTCAAATTCCCGTGAGACAGGCTAGGCACCTTAATCTCTTTTATTTACAAAATCTGTAACCGCACGTCAAATAGTTTCTATATAAAAGGGTATTTGCTGAAGCTCTACAGCATACTTCGCGCTGTAGGCAGGCAGGAGCCTTAATAGGATATGCTGAAGCATGCTATTGCTCTGCGTACACCCCCCATCCATTAACAGCCAGGTGGTCGTCGAGGCTGTCGTCAAAGAGTGAGATCGCCTCCCTCCCGATGACCTGGACAACTAAATCTGTGGTGTGCCATGACTTGTACGAGCCCTGCTAGACGTTCATGGTGGCCACGTTTCTTATTGAATCCTCACAGTGTCGCAAAATGCAAACACAACCAGTCCCTGTGTAATGGGTTTAATTTATTACTGTATGTAAATTGTACTTTTCGTGTCCGACATGAATAAATTCTTCATGAGAATGCAGTGTAATTTGTAATAACCAAGTCCATTTTTCCAAATACGCTCTGCATCATGGCAAACAAGCATTATGCAAAATTGTTTGGATGTGTATAGATACACATGTTGCCACCATGGAAGGACATCGGTTTTTTTTATAAATATGAAACAAGCTTATGATTGTACGAAGTCTACTGTACAGCTAATCTTTATGGAAGTAACTTCTCCCACTGTTGGAAAAACTCATGTAAAACAGTGTTGCTACAGTGGAAAGATCTTCAAAAAATCTGCCATGCTCGGCGACATGAGATAATCTCCTGTATGAAGAGTCCTTTTCGCTCGACGAAGAATTACGACAATGGGCACATGCAGTTTATGCAAGGTTATATATTGAAGAATCATATCAATAACTGCAAGGATTCATATTTTGAGACCCAGCAAGCGATGTCGTCAATACCCCTTGCTGTATCGATGGGTACTGATTCCACAGACGATTATGATGGGACATTTAATGCTTATGACGGAATGAGAGACCTACGAGGTGTGTCAGTGTTGGTATGTGTGGAATGTACACTTGGAGTGCGTTCCCGTGACGTCGACGAACTTCAAAATAAAAGGGCGTTGGCTCTAAATACGGATGACTGTGCAACTCCTACAAAGAAAAGTAAACTTGATATTGAGAAATAAAACAGAAAGTTATGACGATCATGAAGATAGCATTGAAGACAATGACTATGAAGACACTGTTGATGAAGTATCTGATGAGAGGGGTGATGATTCTCTCGATGTTACGACACATTTCACCAACGAGTTTCCTTCGACAAGTGGTGTAAAGAAGGCAGAGGATACTGAGAATACTGACTACATGTTTACCGAAGAACCAAATTAACTTGTTGAACGACTCAGATATTTGGTGATCTTAAAAAATGCGGGAATCTCTCACATGTTTTGAAATATCTTCAATCATCGATAAACTGGAGGTTCGGGGTTATGTCAGATGAGCCTGCTGGCTACTATCCACGATCGGCAACCTTGGAGTAATGCATTGATCGAAATTTAAAAATAATTAGAAAGATAGAATGTGTATAGCAAGTAAATAAATTAAATTTATGTGTTCTTATTAATGTGTTTTTAATTTTGATTCAGTCGCTTCTGTTTCTCTTAAATACCTATATATTTAATAATGTAAACAATCTATTTAGAGAGTCATTTTTAAATCAAATGTACGTGAGTGCATGAAGGAGGAGGGCTCTAGCTCGATCTGAAGTATTATGCCTTGCTCTGGTCGTTTAAAATGGTTGAGTTCTATATGGCGAACGAATTAAATAAGGGGAATATTTTTGAGGAATGTTTCGCAACTAGTTTGTTGGGCTGGCCAGTTGACCTGGTAAGTTGGCTTGGCAAGTTAGTATGGCCCTTTGGTTTGGACAGCTCTGAAAGAAATGTTTTGCGGAAATTCTATGAAGATCTTCTGCGAACAGGTTAGCTACGAGACTCTTATTAGGAGATTTATTTCGAGATTTTCCTTCATCGTTTGTTTGTATAGGTAGTTAGTATGGTAGGTTAGTCTTTTCGGTTGGTCTAGTCAATTTTGCAGGAACTGGTCTCGTCAGGAGTTAGCGGTGGACTCATTCAGTCTCGCCAGGAGTTAACCTTGGGCTCAGTCAGTCTCGCCAGGAACCAGTCTTAGGTGGATTTAGTCTTGGGTGGAGTCAGTCGTTAGCTAGTATGGCTATTCGGTATGGCCTCTTGTTGTGACCAGCTAGTAATGGACAATTGTATTGACTGTGATTTTTCTCGATCGTTTGTGTTCAATGACCTTGGGGTCAAGGCCAATGTCTAACACAACCAACATGTTGTCTAAATAAACAGCTTTTCTGGTGGTAAAATAGATAATTAATACACTAACATTACGTAGGCGATGTAAAAGTAAACTAATGACAAACGAAAAAATAATAATTTGGTGGGTGGAGTACATTAATCAGAATGAGAAGATGTGAGGATATAGGGGAAGTTAATGTTAATTCAATGTTATTGATTTAGTGGGTTAGTCGTCTGCTGGAGGTTGTGCTGAGTAAACCACGAATTTTTTTTTTAATATTGTTAAAACAATTTTTTTATCATTTTTAATAATTTTTTTATGTGTTTTACAATATTTTTTGCATTTTTGGAAATTTTTTATGGTTTTAAATGTTTTGGAGAAATTTGTGATTTTTTGGAATCGGGGTCAAGGTCAAAGGTAAAGATCAAGGTCAGTTCAATTCAATATGTTGGTTTGGTGACTTCATAACAGGGTGGCTGGTCGGTTTCAGTCCCCTGTCCCTTATAGACCCAAATATCAAAATTCTAATTTTCTACACATTTTAAAATAAATTTTTTAATAAATTTTTATACATATTTTTATAACGCGGTTTTTTATTATTGTTTCTCGAGTTTTTGTTTTTATGGTCATTGGGGACAAGGTCACTTGCACACAACATGGTGGTCAGAGACATCAATATAATTTCTTCGATATTTAATTATTTTTCAATTTTTTCAAATATTTTGAAATTTTTTAGAAATCTTTTTGGTTTCAAGGTCATCTAAGGACACAGTAATGGGGTCAAAGTTAAAATTACGAGTAAGGGGTCAAGGTCATTGTCATCTAACATGGTTTACTAAGTGGACACTGGTCGATCTGGCGAGGGTCGGTGGTGTTGGGTGCTTAGCCGATCAGCCTGTCATCGAAACGCGCACCTCCTGCATTTACATTTTTGATCATTTAATAAAATAGTTTGTTATTTTTTATTTTTTTATATATTTTATACTTTTTGCTGAGATTTTTATAAGTTTTTAGAATATTTGGGTTTCAATGTCACTAAAGGTCAATGTCGAAGTTCAAGGTCAAAGGTAAAAAAATAACTTCTCCAAATCCTTCCAATGGATCGTTTTTTCAATTACAGTGATCGTTCTTTGCGAATAAAGGTATGTGTGCTTTTTGAGGGAAAAAGGTAAATTCCAAAAGAAAAAGGTAAATTTTAAGGAAAAAAGGGAAATATTAAGCGAAAAATGGTCGATTTCAAGGGAAAAAACATGGGGTGTGGCTGTATCGGGGACACAGCCGTTTGTTTTGCGTGAATACGTCTACGTTTTTACGTTTCCGGCACTGCTTCACTCTTTCATATGGGGTTTCATGGGCATCACTGGATTGCTCTTGAGATGCTCTTTCCAACTGTATACGACTTTTGTACTTCTACTTGGCTTTTTGACGCGTATAGGTCGGTATTGTGTTAAATTGATATTTTTAAAATTTAAACTCATACAATTTCACCATAACCACGCCACACAAATGTTTTATACACTCAATTGATTGATCTCGACAAGAGCTATTGATTAAAACTTAAACGAGCGTCGTAGCTACTCCGCGTCAAAAGTTATACTACGTGGAAATTATGAGACGCGGCGAAACGAACTCAAAATGGAAGAGTCCCCACCCCACCACGCACGACGCTTCGTGGTCCTCACTCAACTTGACAAAATTCTTTGATCCTTTGCCAATCGAGTGGTGTAATTGAATTTTAGGTGTATACGATAGATTCGGAGCTGCAATGCCAAACTCTACCCCCCGATTTGGTTTTCATCAGATTTTCTGGATTGCCCACTATGGTTGCAAATTTAAAAACGTATTCACGTCAAAAAGTGAAATTTTGAGATGAAATTGGCTGCCGAACGACCGGAATGCCAGAGCATGATGTCCTCGGTTCCGGAGCCCCGGAACGAAAATAATTTTTCTACGAAAGTTTTATTAAATTATGTTTGCGAAATAAAAAAAAACCGGAACTGATATATTTATATTAATAGACAGTTATAAACCACTGAAAAATAAACCAATAATAAATCTTGTACAGGCCTTACCACGGGAAAGTCCTTATAAGAGAACATGAATGAAAAAAGCGAAATATGCGAACAACCACAAGTGACGATCACAATTCCGAGACACACGATACGAAGGACTTTTCAGAGGATGTGGGTGTCGTATAGAGGACAAGTGGAAGGGTGCATCATGAACCCACGCGCGATTGGATATTAACCCAAGTCGACGATGTCCACCGACTTACCCTGTTAGACTCCCGTAGTGCGCAGTAGTCGCAGTGGCGCAGAGGCTAGAGCGCTCGCCTCCCACCAAGGAGAACCGGGTTTGATTCCTGCACATAGGGGTATTTGATACTAAAAGTTGGCCAAAAATGTTTTTGAAATTGTATGGTCATAAAATTGTCTGTATAGTTGGTTTTTGTGTTATAATAGTAAATAAAACTAGATATGACCACAAAACAGAACTTTATTTACACAAAAATATTAATATAATAATCATTATAAAAATTATTCAGATTCATCACTAAAATCATCTTTATCAGATTCTTCGCGTCCGTGATCGCTTTCTTGTGATAATGTCGCTGCATATCCTGACGGAAGGAGAAGTTGCATGGTTTCACTGGAAAAAGGTTTTGTTTTTTTCTTGGTAACGGGCGGATACTCGTCAATAGAGGGTCCGAGCTCAACAGTAATATATTTATAATATCGTTGTTACACGCCTCCCGTGAAAATTTTCTTGCAAATCCTTGCCGGTATGAGCGGAAGTGCTTATTTCGGGCTTCAGCAGCCTCCTCTGAGAGTTGCCCGATTGGCAATAAGGCATGCGAAATGATCTCCGCACCATGCACTAAAATTTTGTGAACTGTTGGTGTCATTGGGTGCCAACTGTATAAACTGATATATAATTCAGCTGTTTCGAGAGCNCTAAAATTTTGTGAACTGTTGGTGTCATTGGGTGCCAACTGTATAAACTGATATATAATTCAGCTGTTTCGAGAGCATATTTTTCGAATTTGTCGACATTAATTTCATATCCACTTGATATGGCCTCTAATATAATCTTAAATCGGTGAATTAAGGTTTCGTCAACTCCGGTAATTTTGCTTGTCAATTTTGGGTCTTGGAAAAATCTCCTAGCCGAATTACCATCATTGGTATTTCCGAATCCTGCTTTCGGAATATCTACTAAGAGACCCATTTCCTCTCTAAAATGACATTGAATTTTTTTTTTGTGTCCGTAACTATTCTTTTGTCTCCTTCAGATCTTGCTTGCCACTTTCCAGTTGGAATCTTGTACGCTAAGTGAAGGATGGACTCAAATAATCGTATTTTTGCATGCAGAACAGAAATCCCAAATTGTAGTGACTCTATGTTCACATTTTTCTTCTTCGATAGGTCGTTAAAATCTTTTGATGTCGTTCCGCATAAGTAACACCGCATTGTAGACGCTGTATTTGTTGCGGCATTGCATATTTTCCCATCTACCATGGTAAATAATAGCGTCTGTTTAACCATACACTCAGATCCACTGGCCAACAGCACTCTTGTTTTTTGTAGGTTTTTTATTTGATTTTATATATATTGGATTTCATCTTTGGTCACATCCGTTGTCTCATGAATAAACCTTATTCTTATCGGTCTGCAATATCTGGGGGAGGATGGCACTGGGTTCTGCCATAGTGCTTTACTTTCATCATCATTGTTAACGATTAATCTGAGAGGTACAAAACAGCTTTGACAAATATTAGCATCAGAATATGTTGAATTTTCAAATTTCGGTTTAAATTGGCTTTGCTGTGAACCATCACATCCCCATTTGCAAATCAGTTCTAGATGGCATCGATCTTCTTCTTTGCACCCTTCAATAACTTCCTCCAGGTACTCGCATAAGCGGGAGCAAGTGTGGTCCAACACATCTTGTAGTTTTACTTCAGCACATGTGGATGTTACACGAAATGCCTCTGGTTTCGGATAACATAGTTTTTTTGCCTTTTGTAGAATCGAGTAACATGGAAAGCGCTGTTTGTCCATTTTTCTCACAATATTGTATTGTCTTCTTGTAAAATCGCCTTCCACGAACATAGAAAGAGCTTCAGTTGGTGAGAGTTGCGGTGTGTGCTGTGTTTTGCAATAGACTTGCGGAACTTAGATGCCCTTGTTGGCGTTTTTGTTATATCTTTTATAATGTCGGAAGCATCTTTGTATCCAGCGGCTCTCAGACTCATTTGTGTTGCATATGTTAATTGGTCTGCATCTATTTGCTGTCGTAAATCTTCGGTTTTCCTCCTTTTGGTCCGCTCACTAGATTCTGAGAAAGATTTGTTTGGCCGACCGCGACCACCAGTTCGCACTAAAGATGACGCCATCTTTGGTAAAGTGACTTCACCTTGTAACCAGCTATCATTCTTCTTTTCGAACACGTCTCTTTTCTTGTAAGCAGCCATCCACTTCTTCTTAAAATCCGACTTAAAATAAGACAGTTTATGTTTCAAAATATTACGTTCACATTTGGTTATTTCAAACAAATAATCTTCCAAATACTCCAGTTTTTTATCTATTTGTTTAATAGGACATTGAAGCACGATGTCATATAATATTTTTTTCGTGAATATTGTCAAATCTTCCAAAGAACCTAGAACAAAGGGAAAGAAACAATAAAATAAAAAAAAATCCTTCATTCTAAATTTGTGACACATCGTATCTTTGAAAAATCATAATAAAAAAAACGCCAAACTTCCGCCACTTTTTTCTTACTTGATAACTTTGTTAGTTAGTCTTTAATAAGATTCTATTAAAAGTTTCACTCGGACGAACCCGGAAACATAACAAAAGTAATAATTTATAAAAGTAAGTACAGGTAAAAATTCCATTTTACTTTCAAAAGTATTTATAGCTTAAAGAACACCAAACATTGTCGTTTAGTTATTGTAACAGGTTAATAATAAAGTATATACCTCCACTACCATGATCCATATTGAAATTTTTTCTTAATTCACTGTATCACTCACTTACACGTGGTTCAAAATGAAGTTTTTCAAAAGCCGAGAACTGAGCAACGTGCAAAGTAAACAAAGGCGAGATGCCGACTGACGTTGTGAATCAAACGCGCAGCATGGCATGTCAAAATGGCTGCCGTTTGACGCGCCATCTATGTACTTTTACCTGAAATCATTACTATTGTTAGATTGCGTATTCGAAAAATCGAGGTTTTGACCAACTTTTAGTATCAAATAACCCTATGTGTCCTGGTGCGATCACTCCCGGTTTTCGCACGTGGGTATCGTGCCGGACGATGCCACTGGCCGGCGGGTTTTCTCGGCGATCTCCCGTTTACCCCTCTAATACTCACCTAGCATCACACTAATCTGTTCTCAAGACCTCGTTGTTAAGAGCCAAAGTGAATACATGTCATTTACATTTTTAGCTTACTTTCCGGAGGAAAGAAAGGCTTATGAGTTAGTGTGCGTATATGTGTGTCTGTACGTTTGCGTGTCCCATCTTTTCAAATTTTGATCGTCAACAATATTTCACCAAACTTTGTAGTACTTAGTAAGAAAACCTGACTTTTATAGTTTTCGACCACGCCGGGAATATGGTTTCAATATAGCGGCCATCTTAATATTTACGGTATTATATGTCGTATCTCGGAAACCATTCTACCGCTTGACAACCAAATTCTGTATGCCAGCAGCGCATAGTGTAAGCATTCAATTTTGAAATAGATATTGTTGGTAGTATGCCATTTTGGAAGAGAGCATCACATAAAACATAAAAATTTTACATTATATTACGAAAATTATTAAAGCACTTTTAACCCAAATTGGCATATAAGTATTACTAACATAGGTCAGGTAAACGTAAGTAATTATACTCAATTAGGTACTTATTTTAAAAATGGCTTTCATACAGATATTTTTGGTACATTTATTTTAACTACTATACCATTTTAATCAGTTTCGAGTAATTTTTGTATGCTGAAAGTATATATTACATGCATCATATATGCCAACACATAACCACTTTTGTCAGCCATTTTGTAATATAGTGCCACATGATTTAATATAGTTTTATATCATATTTCGATAAAAAAAATGACTGACGGATTCCTACCAAATTTAGAAAACAAGCAGTACTACAGCAGATAATGTAAAATTGTATGTTTTAATTATGCCAGACACTTTTTTCCAAATGGCGGCCACAAAGGCATCTTAGCTTTGCATACTTTTTTGTCAAAACCATGTTATCTATTCCAACTTAATTTTGTATGTTTGCAGAATATATTAAAACTGTCACATGCGTCTACATGGAGCATTTTTGTCGGTAATTTTGTAAAATATGCCACACGAAAAAAATGTAGTTCCTATGTGATATTTCGGGGAACAATTTACAGATTCCTACCAAATTTGGCAAACAATTTCATTGTCGCAGGTGATGTAAACTGCTATGTTTTAAGAAGGCAAGGTACTTATTTTCAAAATGGTGGAAATATATAGATTTTAGTTTAGTAACGTTTACTAACGAAACAAATTCCAATTTAACTTTGTATGCTGGCAGTATCAATTAAAATCATGAAATGTTTCTATGCAGAGCCTTATTTCTTTGCAATTTTGTAAGTTAGCTCCACCAAAAAAAATAAGTTTTTATGTCATATCTCGGGAAACAATCATCCCATTCTTACCTAATTTGGCGAAAAAGTTGTATTATGGAAGGTCATAAAATTATATGTATTTTTAAGTGTGACAAACACTTATTTTCAGAATGGCAACTATATAATCATTTTAGCTTAGTGTGTTATATCTACGGAAATATGTAATCTACTTTAGCTTTACTGCGTACACCGGCCGTATGCAATCATCGAATGTGCTAACGCATACGTTTTTGTTCCTTATTTATGAAGATCTACATATGAAATATATGGAGGTTTTATGCTATATTTCAAAGACCAATCAACCTATTTTCACCTAATTTTTCACACAAGTATCGCTATGGGAGGTCGTGCAAAATTAAAGTGATTTAAGAGTCTCAGTTACATATTTTCCGAATGACAGTTCTGTAATTATTTATGGTTAGTAAACTCTATTATTCTAAAAATTAGACTGAGTAATTTCGAAAGTGACGTTCGAATCCGTCTGCTATAAAGCTGCTTATTGAACATTAGCTTATGGTACGAGTTTTTCTGGGTTTGAGTCCCGAGTAAGGCATGTGTGTATTTGTAATTTTCTCACTACTGTTGCGTATGTTTCTGGTTTTATCGCTAACGACATTGCTTTCAAATATACTAGCCCTTCCTACCAACCCAACTTTTAAGAAATTATTTTAAAAATTAATCGCACCCATGTTGAGGAAAGTATGTTCATTAGTTATACCAGTAACTTCTTGTTATATCTTTCGCCAGATTTGTTTCGTTCCATATTTGTTTCAGGACTGGTCACATTTACCTCATACCCTGGCGATGTGTGGCACTATACTATTCACTCGAGCAATGACAACTATGGTCTCAAGGTGACTAATAGCATCGTTACACAAATTTCACTATCTCTTTTATTTTTCTATTTATGCATTCTTTCCCTTTTTCCCATGATTGTTACCCAGCATGATTCATCTATTGTTTTAAGGTACCCATAACTTCAAGGCGCGGTTTCAAGGCGAGTGTTGTGTTACTTTACCACATGGGGCGCTGCTCATCTCTTTCGCCGCTGTATGACACGTGTGCCATGTGCTTGCGCGCTCACTCCTCTGTCTGCATGAGGATGGGGAACATGGCGTGCAATGGCTGACAGTTTGACAGTTTGCACGTCCGGATTCTGTTTTCTTGGCCTCTACACAAGCGGTTCCCAAACTTTGTTTTTACTTGTGGCACACTAAATCCAGCACACCTAAGTACGCTATACATGTGTTTTCATGGCTGTGCACAATTGAGGGAAATTGAAAAAAATGAAACCTTTAGAATGAATAGTCAGTTTTATATTTAAATCATATACTTTGAATTACATTGTCTCCCACGTTATTTTTAGTACCTTTTACAAACAAAGCTATCATTTTAGGTAGGTGTTTACGACTGCCGGGGCATAATTTTACTAAACAATGAAAAGCTCACACAAGTTAAACTAGTATGAATTGGTAAGTAATCATTCAATCGTTTCATGTGTGAGCTTACCGATAAAATGAAGGATTTCTTACTCTTCCAAAACTGCACAGAGGAGGTGGCGGAGAATGAACAGTGAGACAAGACACAAATAGCTATTTCTTTAAAAACTGGCCTAAATTTTCAAATGGTGCAATAAGTTATCCATCAAAAGGTTTGCTCGTGATTTTCAAATCTGACAATTTTTGCATGCTCACATTATTTTTGTTGAAACCCAATAAAACATTTGATTATAAAATAAACGCCATATGGTTGTCGCGTGCCGGTTTAGGGATTATGGAACGACGCTGGCCCACCATCCCCTCACACCACCGCCCCCCTTTAACCC
>NQII01000922.1:105741-143184 GCA_002778355.1 Clitarchus hookeri | reverse complement strand
AAACTTCAGAAATCAGGACACGTGTGGTGGAAGGCTTTGTTCGGCGTTCTTCCACTTCACCCCCTCACCCCCTTCCCACCCCTACAAGGCACCACATGCCGCCAATTCAGGACAAAGGCTGGCGTGCATAAAAACCCAGTTTCGTGAGTAGAGGGGGGACAGTTGATCATCACCAGGCCGAGGGAAGAGTTGCGGAAAGAAATCGCGAGAAGATGTGAGTACGAGTCCGAACAGCAGTCCANAAAGAAATCGCGAGAAGATGTGAGTACGAGTCCGAACAGCAGTCCAGGGAGAAGCAGCACCAGCGGGCCTGCTTCCAAGGCCTACCACTTCGCTGGAACTCATTCCCAGATGACAGCCTACACACACTCACCGATGAGTTAAATATAAACTTCGTCGCCCAAATAAGCCCCACTCAACCACGACTTCGCCAAGTGAATACGAGTAACCAAACTATGACAGTACCGCACCTCTCCAGGGTTGATGTTGTGTATTTGTAAATATATATACGAGACAATATATTCGTACTTCAAATACAACAATAATAGTCTACCTCATTACAATACCCACAACTTCCACGCACTTTTTAGTCGGTGCCTGGAGGACATTAACTCTGACCAGATAAGCCACCATGTCCTCTACAGTGGCGGTACCTGCGTCATGGTGAAGTTCTTGTCTTAGGTTCTGGCTCATACTAAACGGCAGGCTAGTGTAACCAAGCACTATTGTTCAATATGTGTGTGATTCATTCCCCACGAAATAAGTTTATGCATCTGAATCTTCATTGTAATGTGGTTGCGTCGGATCGATATTTGCAGTTTATAATTGGTAGATATGTTGGTTCATTATATATTTAAAAAGAAGTGCTGACTTTACGACACATTAACTCTCATATATTGATGGTGCTTTACCTACTTGCATTTTAAATTCTCAGTTGGAAGTTTATTTCATTATAAATGTTAAATTCTGGTATACTTACTGAATAATTACAAATAAATGTAATGAATAAAATATTTTTTTAATGCTCATATATGTGACTATATTGGAAACGAAAACTGATAAAGTCCCTGAACAATATCGCAGTTCACCGACTTCCCAGGATAAAGATGCGAGATAAGATAAGCCCACTACCTGCTACCCCTTCTCACCCTCGCCAGAGGCTGCTGCACACCCATGCATCAGCCACTCCCAAATGTCTGCCACCGCCATTCTCGTCCATGCTACACGCCGCAGTGTTTACTTACAAAATGACACGCGTCTCCTTTGTTTAAAGTGCAGGGAAGATAAAGCAGCTGGTGGATGAGGAGAGACGGAGAATTGAGGAAGAAGCAGTAGGGGTACCTCGTTGACCAAGGATGGTGACGGGTCTCTAAGGAGTTGGCATGACGAGAATGGGTGCGGCGATGATTGTTGGCAGTGGTTGACTGGGAGTGGTGAGGGGGAAATGCAATGTTTACTTTAAGCCAAGGAGACAATATGCTCTCCATGATAGCTGAAATCCTATTGATCGTATTCGACACGAATCAAATGCAGGGTGTATTGAAAGAATATAATATGTATAAAAAGTCGTTGAACCCACACTCCACCATATTTAGTCATTGTGCGATCAGCTATGTGAGATCTACGTGTTTCAGTGGCGATTTGTGCATCCATTCACATTAGTCCACATTATAGTATTTGTTAAAAAATCATCCATGTTAAGGGGCGAATATATTATTTTAAAATAACAATTTTTACTAAAATTAATTTTTATATTTAAATATTTTTTAGGGTTATATGTAATCGGCAAAGGTGGATGGAAGGGTTATGGTCGGTTGATGAGGGGATGTTGAGCTGTAGGGGGAGTACGAGGATCATCCAACATGGCCGCCCCAGGCCGATGGCCCATAACCCCTCCTTCGAAGCATTCCACTACCCATTTGCCAAACACATGTACATGACCAAGAACACGAATATCACCAGTAGTACTAACTAATTTACGAAGCATACAGATTTCTTCTCCTAACTCCGTCTTCATTATCTTTCTTGAATACAATGCGGGAGCCTGAGCAATAGATACAATTGCAGTTTGATTTATAACACTTTCGTGTAAGGCGAAAGTCTTCCAACATAATATGCCGCGAACATCAATTTGACTGAAATAATTAACAGCAACTCCAGGATTGTTATGTGAACGACGACAGAAGCAGACCTCCAAAATACCGCAACCAGTATTAGCAGTCATACCTTCAATAGCAAATCGGTACATAAATGAAATGAGAGCATTACTTTCTTGAGTTTGAGTAACTTGCTTAACAAACACATTATCATCTTTAGCAAAATCAGTATTAAAGCTTCCAATATTACTAAAAACAGGTGTTGGATGATATCTCCTCTTGTAGTAACGTGCACGTCTCATACTGACGCTCCACATCGACTGGCCCTTGCCCTTGAGCTGTGTAGAGGTCATCTCGTCTAAAAGTATCTCTTTCACGCACTATGTTGTGGATAATCACACAAGCTTTTAGTATATAATTTACAAATTGCTTGGAAACGTTCAGTGCACTGTGGTAAATCCTCAATTTGTTACACAATATGCCAAAACTACATTCAACAAATGTCATCGGCCGACATAAGCGGTAGTTAAATACCCTTCTTTTTCGTTTAAATGATGTCCTCCAAAGGGTCGAATACGGTGCGTAGAAAGTGCAAATCCTTGATTTCCCACCAGAACGAATGGAACATTACAACTACCGCCTGGCTGTATGGGGCCTTTTGGCGGGATGTGTGATTCTCCTTTGACTAACAATTTGTAGAAATCTCTATGCATGACAACCGACGAGTCACAGTCCTCTCCGTACTCTCATATGTCTATGTATATGAATCAGTAGTCAGAATCAGCCACTGCCATAAGGAAGATTGAAAAATAACTCTTATAAATGAGGTTCATTGAGCCACTACCAGGAAATCGACACACGCGTATATGTTTCCCATCTACAGTTACGATACAAAAGGGAAAATTTGCGTAATTGCTGAACCTGTCTGCTATCCCTTCACATTTTTATTCTGTTGTGTGCGGAATTGCTTCATCCTTCAAATTGTCCCACAGTGTATTGCATACCACTTTCACAATGTTTAGTATTGTATTTATTGCCAACCTGTAGGCATAGTGTACGCCAGTAAACGTATTACCATATGCAAGGTACCTGAAACACACATTTGTGTTCTATTAACAAACACTATGTGTATATTTTTCGCACATATTGTCACACCTTAATATTTATCTACATGCACAATGTTATTGTTATTACACCATGTAACTTGTATTTCACAGGATGCTGTTTCTGTGAAGTGGGCGAACATAAGGGATGATTTCGTCAGGTCACTTAGAAAGACATCTGTAAAGGCTGCTACCGTGAATTATATATATAATGATAGTCTACCATTTCTCCTCAAATTGGTGAATAAGGATGCCAGAGAATCAAATCTCCTCGAGTCTCAGCCACAGGAACTTGAGCACTCTACTGAAGAACCCAATCACGAAGACACGGATGAAGGAGAGCATCCATCCGACAGAGTTACGCAACCCAATCCACCTGCTGGACCTCCTCCTGTTGAGAGATCAAAGAAGATATGGGATGTCAACAGAAAGATCCTTTGAGCCCTAAACGAGAGATACGTGCACGACGAAGATGATGGATTGTTTATGTCAATCAAACCTAGTGTGCAGCGCTTGTCTGAGGATGACAAGTTGGAATTTCGTATTACTGTTATGCAGCTTCTGAAAGATTTAAAGCAACGGGCCCAACACCGAGCTCAACATGTCCACCATCACTCATCTCTCATCAGCCAGGCGCATATCCCTTCACCGTCATATTCAAGTGGCACACCTTACACTCCCCAGATTAAAGAGTATGATCAGTACCAATCATCTACATTGAATGCTCATCACATGCCTGTATCACCTACATCTTTGCACCCTTTTCACCCTGACTCGCTGGAGCCACGAGGAAGTTGCAATTGTTCGCAATTCTCATCTCATTCTTCATTGGTATTGGAAACCCCTGCAGGTGATATGTAATAGACTTCAATGTGTATTTCTAGAGACTCGCAATCACAAACTGCCTCAGTACTGTCCAAGTGCAGTGTTTGATATTTCTTACCTGGTTTTGTTGCATGAAAACAGTTCATTTTCTAAATGCAACAAAATATTACTATACAATACTTGCTATAGTACAAACTATGATTTGGCTTACTTTATTGCGACTGCCATCATTTCCCTAAGAGGCGCACATGCTCTTATTGTAGTATCCTGACGCTTGATGACGATACCTAACCGTTCCACTAGGTAAACGATGATAACTGTACTCTACGAAAATGATTGTAAAACTTCGATTCATGCTTTCACAATTTCTCATACAGAGTGTAAAAAGAGCCCTCTGCATATCTAACTTCAAGAATAGGATGAACCCAATGTCGTATTTCATTGTTCTTCCTATATTTCCGCCTGAGGTATAATAAATACAGAAGGTAACGTCTTCTATTGAACATAGCACACATCTCGCTCGCCATGCTGCAAAAGTCAAACTAACCTCCGGCCCCGGTAACATGTCGGTTCACGTGAAAACTCTGGACGTCCGGTTCGACACCGGTGTCGGATCGGAGTCCAACAAATGTCGATGAGTGTTCAAACGCCCTTACTCCCGGATTTTCGCAAGTGGGAATCGTGCCGAACGATGCCGCTGGTCAGCGGGTTATCTCGGGACCTCGCTTTTCCCCCACCCTTGCATTCAGGCATTTATCCATACTCACCTCGCTTCACCCTCATCGACTCTCAAGACCTCGATGTTAAGAACCACCCAAACGTCTCCACTTCTCCCCCCTTCCGCATTATTTAGCGGCTACGAGAAAAGTTCAAACCTTGTATATATCTTGCCAGATAGATTCGTTACTGTAATTGCAGTCTTCAACTAAAAAGCACTTTCAATTTATAAGAAGGCTCACAAATTTTAACAATTTGACGCGACACAGTTAATTACTTTTTTTTTTTCATTGAACATAACTAAGATCATTAGTTAGAAACGCACATTTTTCACAAAGCACACACATCTAAATATGTTTGTGTGTATATCATCCTTAACATTATTAATTATGATTTATTATTATCTCAAGTAAAGATATATACCGCGATTGCAGAGGCGTCAATATTACAGAATACTATGGTTTTGTTTACAACCTAAAAAATTATTTAAGTGGTAATTTATTTTTAAATATTTTTATTCAGTCAGATTTAGCCACAGAGCCGATCTGCCAATTACATATCTTCATAAGATTTTCTTTTTTTCGTGAATTAATGGGACTTTCGAAATCTCATACTATTTGGCTATAAACTTCCACCAGCGCGGCCGGGGAAGCCTGCCTGTTTGGAAATGAACCGTAACCAGAGAAACTATTATTAAGCATTTCGAGCATTATTTATATTGAAAGGCATCATTTAACGTGTAAATAATAAAAAGGTTTTTCTTCGTTAAACAGAGAAACTCTGTAAATATTTTAGTGTGTTATCAGTAAACAAAATTGTTACACTTTTATTTTTAATGCATGTTATATATTGTGATAAATGGATTTGTTTTATATTTCAGCTTTGGTTTGTGTGTTTCTCCAAATATAACTATAAACTTATTTATAGCATAAGGAAAAAGCAATAGTATCTAATCATAGCTTCAACTTCCATGTTAAATATGCGCGGTCGTTTGGACAATACCACATAATATTACAGTTAATTACATACAATAAATTATTGCTGTATGCCAGATCAATGTCAGTGTTGTTGCTGGTGATGTAGGTATAACATTTATGTACGCAACTAAAAGTTATTAATAAATATTAAAAGCAGACAAAATTATAAGTGTTCTTTCTTTTCTACACAAACAGTTGAACAAACATAACAGCTGGCCCTCAAGAACACGCCTTATCCAGTTCGCATAACCTCTCTCCATGATGGACCGGAGTGACCAACCTCCAGTTAACTGCACTCAGTTTCAAGCTATATCTGGTGAAGAAGACAACGGCAGATATCAGAAATATGTCAGATATTCTCAACGTCTTCCCTTTATAAAGTTTTTCTCCATTCCTTCTGCATCATTGGTGACGAATGTCATAGTAAAGATAACTAAACGTATCATACAGGATGAGATGAACTATGTTTGAAATCGAGGTATGGTATTAGATTATGTGACAATTTTTAAAATAAACTGAAACAGTTTCGTAGCAAACAATTTAGGCATTGATAAACCAAATAGTATGTTATCATGTTATGTTCCAGTCAGCGTGCATTAAAAAAACGTATGCTGTGGGGTAGCAAGAAATATTTTTATAATCGATGTAACTAATTTTTATTTATATATTTTTGTAGGTAAAATAACACATGCATGTTCTGAGGTGCTCTCACTACCACTTACTGACAAGCTCTTTTGGCAATTGAAGCATGCTCTTCATTGTCCTGCACCCTCGTTACAGTAACATACTGATGGTGACAACCTATATAGATACAAGTGTGCTCTTCCACTATGACCTTTGCGAGGGAATACTTGGCAGAGTGGAAGGAAGAGCACTGCCAAAATGGATGGCTAATACTCACCAGAGTCAGCAACCCTTGTGTCCAGGATACAGACACGTGATTCCAGATGGCCTTTGGAATAATGGAGGCTCTGAGTTATGAGTGGGTAGCCGCAGACTGCAGTAGCGGCAGTAACCGTGAGCACCACGAGAAAACCCACTCTTCCAACACAGAAGTCCTCAATGTGAATCCAGGTTCTACCCTCATACTTCCTTGCAACAACCTGCTTCAGGTGTGGAGCAGGGAACTCTGCAAACGAAACACGTGCGTCCAAATAATACAACTGCGGTGGATGGACTGGTCCGCTAATATCACTTAACACATTTCGATGTACCAGTGATATTTTGGTTAATCCCTCCGCGCTGGGCTTCTTCAACATAGCTTTCAATGAATGACGGCAAACACGAATTGGTGGGAGTTCACTTGATAATGAAAGGAAAACTACATATACTGGCAAATATATTGTATTCTTTCAATATGAGCAGTCTGAGAAGTGTGCATGAGTTATATAAGCACCTCAATGCGTACAGAATACTTGATGAAACATAACGTTGCTGCTGCGAGATTTCTATCAGAAAATAAATGGTCTTTAGAGTGTCAGTATTAACGGTAAATTTGAGAAGAGAGAACTACGATGACTAGAACTCCAAGTAATATAAGATAGACTCCACTCATTCATAAGTTGTAATGTTATAATTGGATCTGTTTTGTAGACCCGCCTTGTGCAGTTCTCCGCCAGTAATAAACAGGAAGCATTAGCGTGAGCGGATGTTTCACACTATGGCAGCAGTTAATGAGCAAACGACAGTGTCTCGAGTACATATAGGAGATTGAAGTTCAACCTGCTACCAAAATCAATCCGCGAAGTAATCGCGACTCTAGAAGTGACTGAGTTAAATCAGCTTCTGAAAGACAACCGGTAATAATGCATCCACATAAATTTTTACCCGACCGAGTTTCAAACCAGGATTGATTGTAGGACCTGTCGTATTTTATATCATAGGCTGCATACGAAGTGTCGTACTTTACCAGTAACGCTGCAGTTACAGTACGTAAGGTTCTTCCCGTCGCCACAACGTGATACCAATTGATGAAGCCAAATACATGCTTCCGTTATGCACCCATGAAACTGAAATTTATTTAATCGGGTACGAAATAATATAAAATCAAATAACTTCTGTAAATACTAGTTTTAACACTGTTTAAATTATTTGAAATTTTATAAAACTTCCAAAATAAAAAAAACTTAATTCAATAAATGTTTTAAATGCACCTTTTTTTACATGTAGTTAAAAACGCGGACTTCATTATGTTGCGTTAGTGTTGTGTTTTTCAAACAAAAATTAGAAAATAATTACATAATGCGAACAGGTATTAATCATTAAAAAAACTATATTTAAAGATGTTCTTTGGGTCCTCACATAATTGTCTTCATGTGAATTACGTTTGCTAGACGACTACAAAGTGTGCGCACTCAGTGCGTCCTTATAACTAGATTAGTGCAGGTTCTACATGACGGCACGAAATAAGTGCTTGTTTGGTGGCCACATATTCACTTAAACTACCTTACTAATTCATTGTAATTCATTAATTGTATTATGATATAATGTATGTGAATGATATACTTATATCATTTTCAATTACAAATGTTTGTACTCTTAATTTAAAAGCTGTATCTATTCTTCTAATATTTTTTCTTTCTATATTTAAATTTTGTAACTCTGTGTTATCAATTCTTGAAAATGGAATGTGAAATTTTCCTCTTTTCTTTTTATTATTAAAACTCTCTTCATCAAAATCAATAAAAGGGTTTTGTTTTATAATTTATTGTTTAGATCTTTTTGAAAGTATTTTATGGAACAATTTGTTTGTGTTGAAATTGTATTTTTTTGCTAAAGTGTTTTTAAATTCGTAACAAATTGAGTTATTTTTTTCCCAATAAATTTATTATAGATTTGACTTTGTAGTACATATAATTAAAAATTATTCTTTTTTAAAATTCTATATGTTTATTTGTTTACAAAATTTTTTTATTTCTGTTATATAAGAATTGTTTAAATATTTTAACCTTTTTTCTACAGTTTGTAAATTTACAACACAATAAGAGCTCTTGATGCACAATTTTTTAGATCATTTAACCATAGTTGTATTTGTTTTTCGTTATATTTCCGTCATTTAATATTACTAAATTTACTAAAAATTAATTTTTTAAAAAAATATTTTTGATTATCTGTAATGAAAATATTTTTAAGCATTTTAATCTTTATTTTTAAATTATTATTTAGTGTATTCATTAGTACAAGTGTTACATCTATGTTAATGTTTGTCTCTGGTTTTAGGACGTGAAGAAAATTAATTCATATCTGTTTTCTCTTCACATTATTTACATTTTTTGTTAAAGCATTAACTTAGTCAACTGTCTTTTGATGTAATTTTGTTGTTTTTTTGTTTTTCAAAATAATTTTAATAAATATTTTTTCGCAATCAAAAAATTACATTTTCTTTAATTTTTTTTTTAATTTTTTTTTTTTTTGTATATACCAACACTATTTTTAAATTTATTAACATTTTTACCTTTTGAATTTTTATATGATTGAAAAAAAATATTTCTTTTTCTTTACCACATATTTGCATTTTTTAGTTAGGTTATTATTTTTTTCATTTTTTTATCAAATTGTTTTATGATAAATGGATTTAATTCTTAACAAGTTCAATAACTCAATGGAGGATATATAACTTAATGAGTTAGAACTAAAAAATATAGAAAACATCTAATTTTATATTTATGGAAACAATTATGTAAAAAAATTCACCTCTTTTGTGTAAAAGTTTTAAAANGTTAAAATTATTGAAAATATAGATTTTAGAATTATAAATGAAAAGGTTATTGTCTTTTTTTAGACTGTTTTGTAAAAACTAAGAAATCGAATCTATACATAATATTGAAATTTCTTCGGAATAGTTTTATAATTGAATTTCATCAAATTAATATAATATTTTTTTCATTAAATTTTTCATAAATAATTTTTTTTCGTCTAAAAATAGCTATTGAATTTTGATTTTAAAAAAAACTTTGTTTTTGTTAAAAAAATTAAATTTGCTAGAGTAGATATAAAATTCCGAAACTCAATTAAATTAAATTTTGAATCCAACTAAATTCTATCCAAGCTTGTAAGCATTTGCAAAATAATTTTGATTAAAATTTTTTTGAAAGTTGATTTACAGTTTTTTACTAATAATTTTATTGATATTTTAATTGTTATTAATAATCTAATAACATTTTAACTAAAAAAAATTGTTGTAAAATTTATTGAAAAATGTATTGAATAATGTTAAGTAATTAATTTGTATTAAAAAATGTTTACTTTCAATTGAATTTAGTTTGACTAAAAATTTAATTTAGTCTAGATTCGGACTTTTATATCAACTCGTTGCCATCAGATCGTGCTCTCACTGTTATTCATTCATATTAAATTCTATATAAATATTACAAGTTATAAAAAGTACCAAGTAAAGGATTAATTTTATCAAATATATAGCAGTTTAAAGTCAATGACCGTGCTAAATAGTTTTGGTATACAAGTTATTTAAAAAATCATGTGAACGTGTTACTCTCAGGATGATATTTCATAGGTTTGTTTCTAAAAGTGCGAAAAAATTGTGAATGGAGTATATTCACCCTTACCTGACACTCTTCAACTCCTGTCTGCTAGAGCTAGGGCGTGTGCAGTCGGTGTATTTTATATCAGACCCAAAGCCTTTATCTCTAATGTGTTCATACTGTCAGCATTTTTCTAGTTAACTATTAGTTTGTGAAATTAGTTAACCAGGTTACAGCAAAAGTACGATAAGATTTTCTCGAGCCTCTACAAAAATCAAATCTTAAAACTCACTCTCACACTTAAGTAGCTGCTCTATGAAAAATATTTGTAACTGGAAGTGACAAATTCTTGTATAAATACAAAATTTTGTTGATTAAGGTCATGGCTGAACAACTCTGATGATTATGGAACTGCATCGCAAGTACATCAACGTGACTGTTCAATCAGTCGTTACTTACTTGGGGTTATGTGAAACATGTCAACAGAAACAAAAAAAACATTGAAGAAGGGGGTTGTAGTGAGACCCATCCCACACAACGAAATGAATTCACGATGCCAAATTGACCTATTCGATATGAAAGCCAACCCACACAATATGTCGAAGTTCATATTGGTATACCAAGATCATTTAACAAAATTTGTTCTCCTTCGAGCACTAAGTTCTAAAAGAGCTGAGGAAGTTACATGTTATCTTTTGATATTTTTACCACTTTTGGCACATCTAATATCCTCCATTCTAGTAATGGCACAGTGTTCTCTAACCAAGAAATACAAAGTTTATGTGGCGTGCGGCCTGGTATGAAGATAGTCCATCGAAAACCGAGGCACAGCCAGTCTCAGGGATCTGTCGAACGTGCAAACCAAGATGTCAGAAAATATGTTATCAACTTGGATAGAAACTAATCAAAGTACAAATTGGCCTGAAGGCTTGAAGTTGGTGCAAACAATTAAGAATAATGCTTTTCATGAAGGGATAAAATGTTCGCCATGTGAAGCTAAGTTTGGTGTTAAAATACAAATAGGCATGTTCAGCTTAGCTGTTCCACGTTAATCAGTAAACCACATAGACACAGAAGAAGATTTTGAAAAAAAAAAAAAATTAAAGGCTGGAGATGGTTCCACGGCTGACTCAGAAGAAAGAGAATAAAATGGTCAAAGAATTGATAGCAATGAATCAACGAATGGGGCAGCAGGAGCGCAGCTACAAAGCAAGGCTGCCAAAGAAGGCCTTGAAATGCAAGCGGAGAAAATGAAAAGAGTCTCTTGTAACATAATTCTAAACCCTTCTATCGGACAGAATGTGAAAATCATGGTATCGGATGCAGACAGGGCAAAAATCTACGGAAGTCAATAATTGCTGTGGTTATAAATATTCAAAATTATGAATATTATCAACTTGGCACCAAAGATGGCAAACTGAAGTCATTGTACACTAGGGGCAAATGTACATTGTGAAAAGAAAATTTTAACAGTATCGAAGAAGTAGGAAAAGAAGAAATTGGTGTACGGGAAGTGGTTAGCAAACTACCAATCGTTGGAGGCCAAGGGTTCAAAATGTGCAACTGTTTAAAAAAAGTGTTTAAAAAAATGCTTGGTATAAATCATCTTCCATATTGTGGAATTCTAAATGCCATAACAGTCAACCATGTGGCAAAAATCATTTGATACCATCAAAATTAACTTAATTAGTAGGAATTATCATTGTTTGTTGTACTTTACTTTTGAACTTAATGAACGTAAGGTAAAGGTTATAAACTCAATATGTAAGCAATATGGTAATATAAAATACAATAAATTATAACATTTTTAGATTTAATTTAATAAGGCCCAGTGTTTTTATAGGCATACCAAAATAGGAATGTAATCATTTTGAGATAATTTAATTTTAATCTGGGAAATTGTTATTATTAAGAAAATAATTTCTTTTTCATAATTTATTTTTTTTAATAGAATTAAAACCTTACCATACCTGATCGGTAAAATCTGACATTTATCAACAAACTTTGGTAAAAGTACGAAATTCAAAGATATTTCGTAGAAGATGTCGAGATTTCACCTTTAAAAAACGATAAATTTTGGGATATACCGGTAAAACCTAACAATTTCGTGCCTTCGCGCGGTAAAATATGCATGCAATACATTTTTTTAAGCGGAGTTAAAATGTGTTTGTGTAAAAATAAATGTTTGTAAATTTACAAAAAAAAATCTTCTAAACCTGTTGTACTTGTACACTTACAAGAGCAACAGCTGTACTGGTATATTAAAAATTCTTTCAGAAATATTGATATTGAGTAAACTGCTGATACCATTTCAGAGAATCCATTTATGGTAAAGACTACTTATTTCCTTGGACGGCAAGGCAAATCTCATTTTTACTGGTTTGAAAAGAATGTGTTACCACAACTTACAAGTTCGCAACATTAATTTTGTAACAGTAAAGGGCAAGTTTTGTAAATGTATGTGATTTTATCTGCTATAGTACAAATATGTAAGTTTCTTTTAAATATTTTAATAATTGTTCAGAATTATCTTTTAATACATATTTTGTATTCCATAATATTTCTCTAAACACCAAAACGTAAAATGTGTGTTGCAAAATACGCTACATTCACGTGGTGTAGCATGGCTTCCTGCGAATAAAATACATTAAGTTATATAAAAAAGCAACAAAATGCAGCGGTAAAAAAACATTTATTTCAGAACAATTTAATAGCTTTCGGCAGCATTCATTTTCTCCTTTATGTTCATAGTTTCCTCTTGTTTTTGTTACGTGGGAAACCCACATTATCCTTGTAATTAATTTTCAACCTAATCACAGTTCCGCCGCAAGCTCAGTAAAAACTTTATGTTCTCTTTTGAAGGTAAAATACCGCATATTAACACGACATTAAATTACTGAAAGTTCTTACAACGTATTAAAATATAAATCACCTTGTGTATGCATTCGTGGAATAGTAATTAGTGTACTTTGTTGTAACATAGAGGGTCTGGGTTCGATTCTCGTCGCCCTAATGGGGAATCTTCAAAGTCGTAGTTGGGTTGGGAGACGCCTTACTGGGCCGCATTGAATGTGTTCCACGCAGTCCTAGCTGATATGTGATTTTTATGCCATAAAAATTACTGAGTATCATCAATGAGAAAAATTACTTTGTAGAAGTCCAAATGGTAGCTTATGATTTTGCAGGAAAATAATTTGAGAATTATTGCACATTGTGTTGTAATACCACAAGATGTCCGTTGGTATGTTACAGTACTTTATTTGTAAAACGTCTTCATGTATCCTGTACGCATTTCAAGCAATTTCTTGCAAATTTAACAAAGATTTTTTTGTACTGTTACGTAGATATTTTTTTTTGGCAACTAGTTTACAAGCGTTTTGTAGAAGTACAAAAAAAAAATTACTATTTGTGTACAAAATTTTGTTCATGGAATTTCTAACCTTCTTGTAATATGAATTGTGTAATTTTATAATTTTTTATAATATGGTTTTTGGCAATTCAAATGTTAATTTAATTTATACGAATATCTATACGGTATCTATACAGTACGGTGTTTTTGAAATGCACCACACTATGGGAAAACCAGAAATCGAATCTGCAGCTGCAGTGTTCAATTTGCAACCAAACTTCATTGTCCCTACTTCCTTGTATATAAGGAAGTACGGCACGAATCTCTGCAATATTTTTTTCTTAAAATCCATAGTATAATGCTGGTTAGTATAATTCATACCGCTTCAGGTGAATGCTACATAACTGATTTGTTTCCGCTGGCATAATGTAATACTTTTTTTTTTCGTAATACAAACGTTCTGTTATTATATTTGTGTGTAGTTCTCCACTGGTTACAGTCTGTTTTTTTTTCATGCTGTCTGCAGACAGACGAGATGCCCAAAATAACAACTCATATGGTGAATTTCTTCTTCGAGACTCTTATACTCAGTAAAGGGATTCTCTTATTTCTTTCTTCGCAATTCTCATAGAAGTAACATTTTGAACGTAAACAAGCACAAACATTAATCATTGTGCATTTTGCAGTTGTATATTTGTTTCTTGGATGTAATAATGAAAAACAAGCTGATAATTTTCTTCCTTACAAAAGTGTTAAAGTGAAATCTACTTCTAATTTTGATAGGTTCTCCATTGCCTGCAATGAATACAAAAATGTAGCCAAAAAAGACAAAGAACACAATATATGGATGAAAAACATTAATGCAATTAAAATGCGATAATAAAGTGAGTAAGTGAAGAGTTTTGGACGGCTCTTAACAGCGAGGTCTTGAGAGCCGATGAGCGTGATTTCTTTGAGTATGGAGCGGTGCTGGAATGAAGGGGTGGGGGAAACGGGTGATCCCCAAGAAAACCCACCGAGCAACGGCATCGTCCAGCACGATTCCCACATGCGAAAATCCGGTGATTCGGCTAGGAATTGAACCCGATTGGCCTTGGTGGGAGACGAGCGGGCTAACCGCCCAGCCACCTCGGCCCCGTGATAATATAAATAAGCACATATATGGATTTTTACACGCAGGTAATATTTCTAAAAAGAATATCGCAATAATTCAGAATATGTAAACATTCGTGAAATTTAATATTTATGAATGTGCAACGTTATAATACACTCACAAAAAACATAAACAAACGAGGTTTCACATACTCATATATAAATCACATGTAATTTATTTCAAAAGTTACCTTCCCAATATTTAACTTTATTTACAATTGTATACGATTTTTCGTAAAACCAACATAGATTACCTCTTTATTTCGCATAACTGTATATAGTCAATGAATCAACCAACTCTTAACAAGATTTCCTTACACTATTTAGTGCATTAGAGTCTACACCATAATGATACAATTTGTCGCATATATTGCTGAGACTTTTACTTCATAAATAAAAAAATTCAATAACATTTTACTAGTCTATAAAGAAACATGGTTTTTAGTCTCACAAACTAGCAATTAAAATATATTTATTTAAATGACACTTATAGCTAATAATGAATTCCCATAAAATATCAAACATTTAAATAGGGTACTGGAGCTCGTGAAAGTGCATTTTCCTTAAGTTTACTTAGTAGAGACGGTTTTATAGGGAAATGTGAGTGTCTCTCATGTAAATTCATTCGGAGATACTCTCTACAATAACTATCGGCACGCCTCATTTAGTTGAATTGTTGTGCGCGTTGCTTGAATGTACAGGAGACATTTGGAGCAGCACTAGTAGATAATACATCGCAGAGACAGCCACGGAGCTGAGTGAAGGTTTCTCTAGCGTGAAGATGCCAAAGGCAGTGAAGGACCAATCCTCGCTGCAGATCTGATCATGGAATGCTTTGAGTTGCTGGACCACAGACTCGCCTAACCGAGGTTCAAGATGAAGGCCCTGGATGATGTCCTTAGTCGCCCTCATCTCGTCTGCAGTGGCTGTACAGGACCATGCTATGGCTACGGCTTGGCCTGAGTAAAACACTGATCACATAATAGCAAAATAAACGTAGCAACCCAGAAAGATCTCATCGCCAGGCCTAATATATCTTTGAACCACCCAGAAGAAAAAGCCTACACTCGTTACAAATAAACACAAAAATATGAAAATTAATGATATTCCTAAAATGTTACTACGAGGGAAACTATTTTATAGACTTGTATGTAAAGTGCACTCAGCGGTGAAATGTTCGTTTCTGAATTATGTGGTCTGGGAAATACCAGGTTTTCACTAATCTGCAGCATTGTTTCAGTTGTTATATGTAATATTGGTAAATCCTGTATGCTGACGCACGACTGTAAACAACGTGCCGTAGTAGCGATCGGAATATTACGATTTGGGATCGTGCTGCCTTCCGGTGAGATTTCTAGTTGGCTATAATACTTATTTTGCAATCTGAGCCGTTCTCGAATTTGAAGATCCAAATATATGTATTTAGCTGTCGTTGTAAGTGTTGGAAATTTTACCACGCAGTAAAAAAAGATCAAAAAGAATGTTGACAAATGCACACAATAAAAAAGTTCCCAAAGGGTCAGACCAAATAAGAAAGACATACAAAGCAACACCGATGTGAGAAAAATTGAAAAGCAACTGAAACGTTTACTGCAGTGTTTGAGTGGCATGCACTCATAACACTGTCCACTTCCAGACACAAACGAAGAATCTCCTGCATGATGTATCTACTGTTTATATAACTCGTAATCATGCTTACCAAGCAGGTTATGTACGGCATACTCGTTGCAACGGTTACTAAAACAGTCCCATTTCAAATTCATTGCATCAAAATATGTCATAAACACGAGTTATCTCTACTCCTGTCGTGACATTCGTAGCCAGCATATTGTAGATCGTAGCTGGTGGAGACTTCTTGAACTTCACAGTTGCTCCTGTGACAACTCTCCTGATGGTGACTGTGGAAATCTCAAGTCCAAATATCTTGCACAGGACTCGCATGATCTTAGGAGAATATCCGTCGGGCACTACACCATCCATTTATACCTGAAATCGAAAGAAATTTGTCCTCATTGATGGACGTAAATATTTATATTTTAGTTATAAATTAAATTTACAGTATTAATATTTTTTACATTGCTACAGGTAAATTATATTTTAAGGATGAATTGGAGCTGAAATCCTGGTCACTGGGCAACCATCCATAAGGATAAACATCACACAATTATTAATTGTAATTATCATAACACTTAATTAAGCTATGATCATGATTCAAAATGTATTTGAAAGAAGATAGTTCATATATAAACCATAACAGTATTATTAACGTAATACATTAATTTCACAGTAATTAAATTTAAACATATATTTTAAAAATCGTTTCAAATCCCCTAGTTTTATACGAAGTTCATTCGTTTCCAAAAAAAAGAGTGAACCTATTTTTAGGGTTTCTCATGATCTCAAAGAAATGAATACCTATTCCGGGGAAAATATTATCGTTAAAAGTAATTTTTTCAACAAATATATATATATTTGTCTATACCCTATATATAACTTACCATTTTAAAATGGTTTTCATTTCATAAAAATAGGATGAATTGTTTTCGAAGGACAACTGAACTACTGAAATAATCCTAAATTGAACTTATGATGTGCTGCTGTTTGTGTATGGCAGCGTATTCTGCAACTACTAGCAGTGACCCCCTGCCATGATTGTAAATGAGTCTGCTATGTATTCAAGTTGCGTCCAAGTGTTTTCTAACACCCGCAAACTAGAATTAACTAGATAATAATGAATGACTATGGGAACTGTAACGTATAAGGTAATGTTTTCTCATAATAATTACTGCATTGTCACATAGTTTCTAAATGCCTTCATACAAATTGTACTAGTTTAGTACATATAGCTTACCCGGCCACGCGTTGATGTAGCATAAATGTATTTGCTTCTATTCATTTCTGTGAAATTAATTGAAAGAAGTATATGTATTTACAAAATCTTTATTATTGAAGTACTTGTTTGTATACAATATTTTTAGTTTTACCATCTTCCGCGCTTATGAATAAGTTGTGTGGTTTTCCTACTCTAGAACGTGACACATACAATTGGCCGTGCGAAAAATATTCTGTTTCTAAATCTATTCCGCACATTTGCAATGACTGTCCTTGAGCTTTGTTTATTGTCATTGTAATTGCTAATATGACTGGAAACTGTGTTCTTTTAAAGTGAAAGGGGATTTCTGATGGAATAAATGGAATTCTGGGAAGAAGCACATCTTCTCTTTTGAAAGCGCCTTTCAATATGGTAGCTTCTATTGCCCATCAATTTTTTGATTGCAAGGCGTGTGCCGTTGCAAAGTTTTGGTGGATTGATGTTATGAAGTAAAATGACTGGCACTCCTATTTTCAATTTTAATAAACGTGGAGGCAATCCTGGAACACCTAGCAAATTTAGAAATTCTGGTGTAATGTTACATCCACAGATTTGTATGTGACATGTTCGCTTGGGATTTTCTCAAGGATGCTGCCGTTTATTTCGTAAACATCTTTAGTTTTTGCTGCAAGTATTGCTCGCTCGCTTATCCAATTGTTATCAACATAGTTGATTGCGATGTTTGGAAATATGTGATCTATCAGTTTACCTTTCCGATGTTTTGTCTTGCGCGTGGCATTCTGAAAACAATCGAAAAAAAACATTGAGAACAACAAACTGAAATGTTAAAACAGAGAGCTGTCAACAAAGGCGCTTCCTGACGCGAAAGCATGGTAAAAATGAGTTTTTTGTAGATTTTAGTACCTTTGCAGGTAATACAGATTTAAAAAAAGGTGTACAAACACTCGTGGGAACGAAAGGAAGGTTTATAAAAAACAGAATGAAAATTGGTAAATTTTTTTCGGCAGTTATACGCGTCCGAACAAACCGATACAAAATATTTATATACGTATATACATAAGATTCTTTCTTTAAAGAGTGAATATATTTTGGCGGCTATTAACATCGTGGTCTTGAGATTATAAGAATCTTACTTCGGAAAATGTGTCAGCTCATATAACATCATCATTAATGGTATTTGGACACGTTATTATAAGATGGCAAACATTATCGAATTATCTTTTTTTATCGCCCTACAAGTGCTACAGTTCAAAATTGATGCGCTTATACAATAATTTGGTGGCTTTGTATTCATAATATTGAAATACAAATACAACATGGTTCTGCTACAAATTTCCTTTTACATCAGGGGGAAAAAAAAAGAATTTTTGACCTGAGTAAGTATTGTACATTCGATGATTATAATTAAGATTTAATGAAAAAAATTTAATTCGATTTCAAGTTGAACGCATAGAATAATGAGAATAATGTAGCGTACTGTATTGGAAAATGGGTGAAGTGGTTTTAGTAACCGCAGTTGTATATTATTTTTAAATTTGTAAGTCGTTTAATTTGCACTTCATAGTACATGTTACAAATGTGTAGTTTCAAAAGCATCTTTGCAGGTTCAGGAACGGAAAACTTGTTCTACAATTACTATTACGACAAACTACAATTTTTACAACCATTTCACAACTGAATATATTATTTCCAACTATTTTTAGGTTGGCATTCTTGAATTTTGAGATTGTATCCTGTATCTAGCGATATGGCTCACATACGCTGAAGCTTTACAAGAACATCTGAAGGCATTTCGTTGCATAAAGAAGAAACTTTAAAACTATTGACAATAAATAAACATGCAAAGAATGCCGTATCACAGATAAATTCTCACCGCAAATACAAAGAAATCTCACACAGAACATTCCGAAGAGGTTCTAGTTCTAACGTTAGTTACGTTAACGTTCTTGAGGGTTGAGGTGACCCTGAACCGCAAACGCCGAGGCGTTTGTACGATGTAAGGAATGCAGTACGCGACAAATAAGAATATCGCCCCCCCCCCATGAAATTTACGTTAAGTGAACAAATTTTATATGAAAAATTTATACATCACAGTATACGAAACCTTTATTATTTTTAACTCCAGAAATCTGCCCAATATTAAATCGTGTCGACAAAATAGGGTCGACAAAATTGTAAAAAGGCTTGGCCTTAGCGTTAACTTGCACGTTGCCAACCCGTCAACTATAATTACAGAAATAGACTGAAGCCCGAACTAAAAATATCACCAGTTGTTACGATGTAGGTCTAAAGCATAGTACAATCGACAAATTTTGTTTTAGTTTAATTATTGAACTATAATTTTTGCAGAACGTAAACAAGCTGAAGCAGCCAATCACGTCATTAATTGAGCAATAGCTACCAAAACTCGGGTACTATTAACAGTGGAAAAAAAAAAACAACACAGTCTCTATTCGCAGTTGTATTCATGAAGGGATACTTCCTCAAGGCATTAGGAGATTCTCGCCACGTTGATTTGCAGTACAACTTCAGAAGGTTGCACAAACTGTATGTAACAGGTGGAGCCACTTTAAACCCTATCATTAAATGAGGAAGTAAACTGCTTTATTTCTTTATGCTTTACTTATATTTTCAGTCAATAAAGTGTACGTTTAAACAAAAATTTGTAAAGGAATCGTGTTGCAAAAATTAAAAATGTTTAATAAAAATTTAAATCGTTAAAAGTAAAGAGAAATATTTTTAATGATTTATTATACTGCTTAGAGTAATAGCCATTTAATGAATAATTATATTATAAACTTTAATACGCTAATTTAGGGAACTTTTCGTGCATTATGGTATTTGCGTGAATTTAAGGAAGTATTTCGTTCAATAACATACATTATTATGATAAGAATTTTGCTAAGATAAATATTCCGTATTTTCCACCTTTAAGTGTGATCATATAAAATATTTGAAGTGTATAAATATTAAGAGCACTTTCTTAGTACTCCTGTTTTTCTATCTTCATCTCGTTGCATATCCTTCCGTCATATGCCAGTACAAACATCGCCATATGACCTTCGTTTATGACAGTTGCTCAAAAGTCAACTGTATTTGTTCAGTAAGGCCGCGTCGCAACTCGCCTAATACCCTCTTGCCCACCCTCGACGCCGTAGAGAGACCTCTCTGCTATCCTATTTCAAGAGAGATTGCGCGAGAGGAAGAGTGAACAACAATGTTAACTATTTACTTTTTCTTGCACCCTCCGTGGCTGCCATATTGTTTTGATGAATAATTAAATATTTCAGGAGCATGTTTTTTTTTAATTGTAATCAAAAAGTTCGTATTTTCTAAGTAATTATAATGTTTGAAAAATGTATAGTATTAATGAAATTCGCATTCCGTACACAACATTAAAGGTTATGGTTCTTTTAATGTTTATGGAAGGTTATTTGATTCATAGTCAACAGTATAATTTTGAAATAAATGAATGTGTGCGTGCAATCACACTCCATAAAACATCGTTTATTTATCAGGAAACATTGAAAAAGCGACCATTAGATAATAGACAAACATTTGTCAACATTTATTTATTTTCCATCTTAGAAACACTACCGATGGCGCCAGACTCACGGAGGGTGGGCGGCTCAAATCTCCCATAGTAAGCGAGAGTGTGTGAGAGTGAGAGTGAGAGTGGAGTGGAGAGAGAGAGAGAGAGAGAGAGAGAGAGAGAGAGAGAAGCACGCTTTTCAATAGCGTCGCGGCAGCACGTAATACCTGTTCTGGTGAGCAATACAAATGTGTAGACTTGCGATTAGTTAATTTTCTCTTTATCATGTGCACCAAGTAACCATAATTTATCGAGCACTCATGTTTGTTCTGTTCTTCTTGAACTGGCGATATGAACTACAATGCAATTTGTATCAATGGAAATTTCACAATGTGGCGGCTAGGCTATAAGTACAAATATAAAACGCTGGACGCATCAAGTATGTGACGTTTGTTGTAATTTAGCGTTGGAAACCACACAACCGCAAAGTCACGTAGTCTGAATCGCATAGCGCTCATGACTGACCTGGGCCAGCTGTCTTGTAACCGAGTGCACCAGGCCCTTGGAATGTCTGGACTGGACAGTGTTTGAAGCCTTCCTGCCAGCCGGGGTGCCTCACGTCTCAGGATGTGACGTCACGTGCCACCCTTCTATGTTCCGTTACTGGAACGGCTTGGCTGAGTCGTCGTTCTCGGGTGTGTGATTCGAGAGGCTCGTAACGCCAGTCTTGCCTACACAACTCACAGCACAACTACATCACGTCTTATTCGTAAAATTTTAGGGAATTGCACATTAAAAAGATGTGTCAGTTTAGTTCAAAGTATGCGTGGCAGTGCATTACTTAGGGAGGGATGTTCAGTGGCATTCGGCAGTCAAAAGAGAAGGCTTTCTCACTCGCTTCTCACCCACGGCAAATTGTTCGTACTCTATATAAATTGGACAAATTTGTGTAAACATAAATTCATATTTATATGCGTGCTTATTATTTAGAAGTCTTTATTATATTAATCAATTAATTTAGTCATAAGTTATAGCATTTGCAAACTAGCTTGCACCGACTATCTCGTGTATTCCCGTTTATCAGTTAACTGAAATTTTTTAATTGTTGAGGCAATTTTGAACAGAAAACCTGTTTTAATAATTGCCTTTTTTATAGATACGTGATTAAGAAAATCACCCACCTTTGCAAATATATAAAAAAATTTGAAACTAATTAATGAGTTTTTCTTTTCAATTGTGTGCATGAAATAACGCTATTTTATAGTTTATTCTTTCCTGGTTTTATTTTCTTGACATGTTGATGCTTGTGATGCTGTGATTAATTTTTATTTACTGGAGAGAACTACAGGAAAATGTGGTAAAACATAATTAAAAATTTACTAGTGGTGAGAATTTAAACATGGACAGTTTTCTGTAGTCGAACACAATGTCCCCACACTTTCTATTTCATTTTTATTGTGATGTTACTTATTTCCATATACAGGTGCAAACTTGTTTCAGGTTTCAATGACCTTCAGAAGTGTATGGTTCTGTGTGAGCAGTTATCCTAACTAAGCCAAATTAAAATAAAAAATATATCAAAAATAATACTGAAAAAAATTAAAAACAATTAAACAATAACTACCAGTAATAACAATAAAAGATAATAAAATCAAAAATAAACTTTCTTCATAAGAAATAGTTTGAGCAACAGAGCGAAGACCACCTAATAAAGCATTATTAGAATTAGAGGATCAACGAGCAATTATGACACTATAAACATTTTATCTTGCACAACAAAGAAACATGATACCCAAACTATAAATAAAAATATTACTAACATAAGGAATAACAAGTCAAATAATTAAAGAAAGAAATAAATTATATACAGGAGAAAAATAATAAGGAATAAAATTAGAAAGAATAGGCAATACATTTTCCTTAGTAAATAATTTAATAGCATCAGAAAATGGTTGTAATATACCTAAAAATCTAACTTTATTAGGACCTTTACGCAACTGAATATAACCTAAAATTTTACCTTCAAACAAAGTAAAAAAAGCAACACCAACTAAAACAAAAATAGCTAAAATCAAAAAAGAAATTATAAAAAAAAAATCAATAGTTATCAATATTAATTACTATATTAATAGTATAAATTAAATTCTAAATTTAATGCACTTTAATCTGCCAAATTAAAAAAATTAATCAAAATTAATCAAAATATTTGATTTACATGGTCCTTTCGTACTAACATAAAATAAAAATTTAAGAATAGAAACCAACCTGGCTCACGCCGGTTTGACCTCAGATCATGTAAGAATTTAAAGGTCGAACAGACCTAATAATTAAACATATACACCTAATTATAATCTTAATCCAATATCGAGGTCGCAATCTCTTCTGTCGATTTGGGCTCTCAAAAAGAATTACGCTGTTATCCCTAAGGTATCTACATCTTAAAACAATATTACAAGGTCAATAAAACAAAAATAAATGTATAATAAAATAAAGAGTTTAATATATCTCCAAGTCACCCCAACCAAAAATGAAAAAATATAAAAAATAAATAAACTAAAATAAATTTATAAATAAACAAATAAAGATCTATAGGGTCTTCTCGTCCTATAAAAAAATTTAAGCATTTTAATTTAAAATTTAAATTTAAAAAAATTAATACTGAGACAGTTAATATTTCGTCCAACCATTCATACAAGTCCACAATTAATAGACTAATGATTATGCTACCTTTGCACGGTCAGAATACCGCGGCCATTAAATAATTCATTGGGCAGGTCAAATCTCATATTTTAAAACAAGAAAAGATGCTTTTATAAACAGGTGAGTAAATAATTTGCCTAATTCCTTAATAAAACTTAACAAATAAAAAATTTTATATAAAAATAATATACTAATTAAATCATGTTTTAATATAATAAAACATTTATTAAATAATTCCAATAAATAATTAAATAAAAAATCAAACATTAAAAATAATAAATTATAAAAAATTAATAAATAATAGCCATTATAAAACCTATATAACATAAATAAAATAATATTATTTTAATAAAATTAAAGAGCTAATCCCCCATAATCTTACCATTAATAAATAAAATAAACTAAGGTTTTTATTTTAAATAAAATAGCTGAATTAAATTCAATTTTTAGAAAACTAGATATAATGATTTATGAATAACATATCACATCTATATTAATATAATTAATAAATATATAACTATAACTAACATAATAATATAGATCAAATCAATTCGAGATTAATATATATATATATAATAAATTAAATTCACCCTGATACATAAGGAACGATAAATAATCTACTTAACAAAAATTAAAATAAACCTTCACAGATCAAATAAACTATAATAAAAAATTATTTTTTCAAATAAAATACTAAAACAAATAAAAATAATAAAACTTTAATTAAATAATAATTTAAAATTATTAGAAATATATAAATAACTATAATCAGAACTCAAACTTCGCAACTTCATTCTACTCAATGTAAATGAAATATTTTCTATAAACTAAATCCTGATAATCCTAGGCACACCTTCCAGTACGCCTACTATGTTACGACTTATCTCAAATATATTAGGAGTGACGGGCGATATGTACTTATTTTAGAGCTAAAATCAAAAAACCAACATAAATAAAATTACAAACAAATCCACCTTCATTAGAAATTTCAAATCTAAATCCATATATTAAAATAATATTGTAATTCACCTAAACTTATATATTAACTGCACCTTGACATGAAATAAATTAAAATAAAAAAAATTAGTAAATTAAATCTTATAAAATAAACTTATAACAGCAGTATACATACTGATTACAAATAAAAGAAAGATTAATTGGGGGCTATCGATTAATAGGCAAATTCCTCTGAATAGACTAAAACACCGCCAAATACTTTAGGTTTAACAAACATAACTATTATTACCCTGGTCAAAATAAACAGATAAAATAATAGGGTATCTAATCCTAGTTTTTAATTTATCTTTAAAAGAATCATAAAAAAAATTAATAAAAATTTAAATTTCACCTTAAAATAAATAAATTAAATAAAAACAATAAAACAAACTTTATTAACCAATAATATTAATTAAGATTTATTATTTTAATATTTGTTTATTTTCATATATTATATAGAGTATAATATTGAAGATATTAGGGAAGATAAATTTTCTTGTAAATATTTATAAAATATATTTTAATTTTACAATGAAAATGTAATTTTTAACTTAAATTATATAAATAGAAATATAAACGGATTTTAACCGTTATAATAATTAGTTAGCAGCTATTTTTAGATCATTCATATTTCCTTAATTGGACCATTAATTTCAATTTTATCATTAACAGTGATATACCTCTCTTTGGTTTCAATTAAATAAGGATAATTATATTATCATTCTTTAGGTCCAAACTAATTGCATTATTGCTTCTTATTTGAGAATAATTGAATATCAATACTTTTTGAATCCAAAACAAAGGTTATTATTAACTATAATCCCAATTGGCTCAATTTAATGCCCCTTGATTTCATTCATGGTATAACCCCCATATATTATTAATACAATAATAAATGTTATTGCTGTTATTATTCATTGATTTATTTCTGATATAATTATAGTAGGTATTATAGGTAATAATAGTGCAATTTCGATATCGAAAATTAGGAAAATCACAGCAATTAGAAAGAATTTTAATGAGAAAGGAATTCGTGAAGATGATTATGGATCAAACCCACATTCAAATGGTGATCTTTTTTCACGATCTATTATAGTTTTTTTTGCTATTAATGTATTTAATAATATTATTAGATTTGTAATTATTAGGATTAATATTAATACTAATATTGTTGATATAATTACTTATTCTGAATAATTCAGACTTTTTAATTGGAAGTTAAATATACTTTTATATTAAATAAGTTAATTTCCTCATCAATAAATTGAGATATATAAAAATAATCATACTACATCTACAAAATGTCAGTATCAAGCTGCAGCTTCAAATCCTATATGATGGTATTTTGACAAATGAAAATTTAATTGTCGTATAGCTCATACTATTAAAAATGTAGTCCCGATAGTTACATGAAGCCCGTGGAAGCCTGTTGCTATAAAAAATCTTGATCCGTAAACTGAATCACCAATTGTGAATGGTGCTTCAATCTATTCATATGCCTGAAGAATAGTGAAATATAACCCTAACATAATAGTAATTATTAAACTTTGATTTATTTATTTTATATTATTATTTAATAGTCTGTGATGAGCTCATTTAATAGTTCTCCTGATGTTAATAGGATTGT
This sequence comes from Clitarchus hookeri, assembly GCA_002778355.1. NCBI lineage: Eukaryota > Metazoa > Arthropoda > Insecta > Phasmatodea > Phasmatidae > Clitarchus > Clitarchus hookeri. The sequence goes on along the minus strand of NQII01000922.1, from coordinate 116,796 downwards.
TGTATTAAGTAATGGAATTTGTATTGGATTAAATGGGTTGATCCCATTTGGGGGTCATATTGATCCTACTTGTACTGCCAGTGAAAGTCTTCTATGGAAGAATGTTCAAAAGAATGAAATAAAAAAGAATACTTCTGAAATAATAAATAAGATTATTCCTCATTTTAATCATTTAATAACTATTTTGGTATGTAATCCTTGATATGTTCCTTCACGAACTACGTCTCGTCATCATTGGATTATAGTTAATAATGTTATTTTGTTCCTAGTATTAATATTATTATAGATCTTTGTTGAAAAAATGTAATTAATACTATTAATGTCAATATTGTTGAAATAGCACCAATTAATGGTCAAAGTCTCATTTCTACTAAATGATATGGGTGATTTTGGTTATTTGACATTAGTTTACTTCTCTAATATAAAGAGTTGTTTAAACAGCAAATACGTATCCTTGAATTATAGCCACTGCTGTTTCTAGTGTTAGTAACATTAATTGAATAATTAATATAATTATTAATATTCTTGATGATACTGTTGTTGATGTATTGCCTAGTAAAGTTAAAATTAAGTGTCCAGAATTATATTTGCAGCCAATCGCACTGCTAGTGTTATTGGTGGGATTATGTTTCTAATAGTTTCAATACAAACTATGGATGGTATTAATACATTTGGTGTACCTGTAGGTACTAAGTGTGTAAATATTATTTCAGTATGTTTTATCCATCCATATATTATGAATGATAATCATAAAGGTAATGCTAATGTTATTGTTATATTTATGTATCTAGTTCTTGTAAATAAGTATGGGAATAGGCCTATTAAATTATTTAATACAATTATAGTAAATAGTAAAAAAAGTACTACTGTTGTTCCTTTATTTTTTTAATTATTAATACACTAAATTCGTTATTATATATATTAAATGGTTTATTTCATATAGTTGTGTAACGATTTCTTATTAATCAAAAATATGTTAGTAATATTATTAATCTAATGGTTTCTATTATTCAGTTTAATTTTAAATTAAATAATCTTGTTGATGGGTCAAAAATATAAAATTTATTAGTTATCATTTTCAATTAATTTTAAATTCTTTATATATTTTTATATTTTTTAAAATATTTAATTCTTTATTAAAGAAAATTTTTATAATAAATATAGTAAATATTAAAATAAAGTATATATAAATTAATATTCATTTTATAGGGGCTATTTGTGGAATAAGAATTTATTGATTATCAATAATTTTAATATGACATATTAACGTTATTTATTTAACTAAATTTCTCATCAAAAGTAGTTGCTAATTACTATAAAGTGGTTTAAGAGACCAATACTTGCTTTCAGTCATTTGATGACTTTATTATTCATTTAATAAATACATTAAAAGGTACACTTTCAACAGCAATAGGTATAAATCTATGATTTGTCCCACAAATTTCTGAACATAGCCCAAATAATAAACCATTTCGGTTTAATAATGAACTTGCTTGTTTTAATCGTTCAGGGGTACCATCAATTTTTACTCCTGATGAAGGGAGTGTTCAAGAGTGGATAACATCAGTTGATGTTACAATTATTCGAATGAAAGTATTAGATGGTAATACTATTCGATTATCAACATCTAATAATCGTAATTCATTAATATTTTCTTTATTTGTTATATATAAATCAAATTCTGTATCATTAAAATCTGAATATTAATAAGTTCAGTATCATTGATGACCTACAGCTTTAGTAGTTATTATAGGATTATTAATTTCATCTATTAAATATAATAAACGTAATGATGGTGTTGCAATTAAATAAGGTTATTGTAGGTATTACAGTTCAAATTAATTCAATTATTTGTCCTTCTAATAAATTTCGGTCTTTATATTTATTAAAAAATAATATAGTTATAATACATCTTACTGTAGTAACAATTATTATTAAAATTAATATAATATGATCATGAAATAAAATTAATTGTTCTATTAATGATGATGCTCTATCTGGTAAATAAATATTAGGTCATGTAATTATTTCTAATACAAGAATTTCTTTATTTATAGGTCTTAAATCTATTGCACTAATCTGCCAATTAGAATTTAATTAAAATTGGTAATTCATTATAAGTATGTTCTGTTGGTGGTAAATTATGACTTCATTCTAATGATCTTGTTATGTGTGATCTAAAAATGGTTTGTCGTATTGATGATATTCTTTCTCATAAAATTACGATGAATATTTATATACTTATTGTTGAAATAATAGCTCCTATAGATGATACAATATTTAATGTTGTAAATATGTCAGGATAATCTGAACATCGTCGTAGTATACCTGCTAAACCTAGAAAATGTTGAGGGAAGAATGTTAGATTTACCCCAATAAATATTCTGGTAAATTGAATTTTAAGTCATAATGGATTTATTGATATTCCTGTAAATAGGGGAAATCATTGAATAAACCCTGCTATAATAGCAAAGACTGCTCCTATTGATAATACATAATGAAAGTGAGCTACTACATAATATGTATCGTGTAGTGTAATTTCAATAGATGAATTTGACAATACGATTCCTGTTAAACCACCTAATGTAAACAGAAATACGAATCCTATTGTCATTAAAAATGATGGGCTTAATGTTAATTTAGATCCATATATGGTAGCTAATCAACTAAACACTTAAATTCCGGTAGGTACTGCAATAATTATTGTAGCTGAAGTGAAATATGCTCGGGTATCTACATCTATTCCTACTGTAAATATATGATGAGCTCATACTACAAAACCTAATAATCCAATTGCTCCTATTGCGAAAATTATACCTAGGTTTCGAAATACCTCTTTTTTCCTCTTTCATGAGCAATAATATGAGAAATTATACCAAATCCTGGTAAAATTAGAATATATATTTCTGGATGACCAAAAATCAAAATAAATGCTGATATAAAATGGGATCTCCACCTCCAGCAGGGTCAAAGAATGATGTATTTATGTTTCGGTCAGTTAATAATATTGTAATTGCTCCCGCAAGGACAGGTAATGAAAGCAATAATAGAATTGCTGTAATAATTACAGATCATACGAATAAAGGTATTTTTTCTAATGATATTCCTAGTGATTTTATATTAATTGTTGTTGAGATAAAATTAATAGCTCCTAAAATTGATGAAATTCCTGCTATGTGTAATGAGAAAATAGTTAAATCTACAGATATTCTTCTATGCCCGGTTAATCCCGCTAAAGGGAAGTATAAAGTTCACTTTGTTCCTGTTCCTGTATCAACTATTCTTCTTATAATTAGTAATGTTAATGATGGTGGTAATAACCAAATCTTATATTATTTATTCGGGGAAATGCTATGTCTGGGGCTCCAATTATAATAGGTAATAATCCATTACCAAATCCTCCAATTATAATAGGTATAACTATAAAGAAAATTATAACAAAGGCGTGAGCTGTAACAATTGTATTATAGATTTGATCATTACCAATAATTGATCCTGGTCTTCCTAATTCTATTCGAATTAATATACTTATTGATAGTCCAATTATTCCTGATCATATTCCTAATAAGAAATATAAAGTTCCAATATCTTTGTGGTTGGTTGAGAAGAGTCATTTTTTCATTAGTGAAATGGCTGACCTTAATAGGCGATAAATTGTAAATATATTTACAGATATTATATCTTTTTACTATAGTCTTATATTCATATAATGATTTTAAATTGCAAATTTAAAGGTGCATTTATATTAAGGCTTAAATATTTTCTTAATTTATAACTTTGAAGGTTGTTAGTTTATTTTAACTTAAATCCTTAATAAATTCTTATTATTAAAGTAAAAAATGATAATCCTATAATTGTTATAATTGTGAGTATTATTATTAAATTATTTTTTATATTGAAATTTAAATTATTTCATTTTGGTTCTGAATTAGTTAATATTATGCTCTATATATTATACATAAATAATAATAAATAGTAATTTATGTTAATATTATTATAATTGTTATAATTAATATTTCATTTAAATTTATAGCTGACTGAATAACTATTCATTTTGGTACAAAACCAAGTATTGGGGGTAATCCTCTAATTGATAATATATTAATTAATAATAATAATTTTTTATAAGTTGACTCATTTATTGATATTAATTGATTTATATGAAAGATTATATATATATTTATCGATATAGTTACTGTTAGTATTATTATTGTATAAAATAAAAAGTCTACTATTCATATTTTTTTGGCTAACTATTATTGCTATTAGTATTCACCCATTATTTCTAATAGATGAATATGCTATTAATTTTCGTAATGATGTTTGATTTAATCCTCCGACTGCCCCAATTATAATTGATAAAATTATTGCTGTTGAAGTGATAAGATTAAATTTTAATACTATTGAAGGTGTAATTTTTTGTCATGTTATTAATATAAAACATTTAATTCAATTTAGTCCTTCTATTATTTTTGGTATTAAAAAATGAATTTGTGAAATGCCTCTTTTTATTATTAATGATCTTATTAAAAGTGTTTCTTTTATAAAGTTATTTAATATTTTTGTATTAATTATAATTATAATAATTGCTATTAATAATAGTATTGATGCAATAGTTTGCACTAAGAAGTATTTTAATGCTGATTCTTTAGAATTTATATTTTTTTGTTATATAATTATAGGTAGAAATGATATTATATTAATTTCAATTCCTATGCATACTCTAAATCAAGAATTAGATGAGATGGAGAAAATTACTATTATTATTATAATTATTCTAAACAATATATTTGATGATTTATTTATAATTAGAAAAAGGATCATATTCCATTGATGGGGTATGAACCCATTAGCTTATTTTAGCTTATTTTTCTATACTTTGTTTTATAATGCATATGAGTTTTTGATACTTTAGGTAATAGTTTAATTCTATTAAGTATATGAGGAGTAATATATTATTACATTTTTTATTACATCAAAATAATCTTTTAATCAAACATCCCATTATTTAAGTTATTTTATATAATTTCAATTTAGCTTTTTCACCACTATCATATAATTTCAATTTAGCTTTTTCACCACTATCATATAATTTCAATTTAGCTTTTTCACTACTATCATATATTTTAAATTTAGCTTTTTCACCACTATCATACAATTTCAATTTAGCGTTTTCACCACTATCATACAATTTCAATTTAGCTTTTTCACCACTATCATATAATTTCAATTTAGCTTTTTCACCACTATCATATAATTTCAATTTAGCTTTTTCACCACTATCATATAATTTCAATTTAGCTTTTTCACCACTATCATATAATTTCAATTTAGCTTTTTCACCACTATCATATAATTTCAATTTAGCTTTTTCACCACTATCATATAATTTCAATTTAGCTTTTTCACCACTATCATATAATTTCAATTTAGCTTTTTCACCACTATCATATAATTTCAATTTAGCTTTTTCACCACTATCATATAATTTAAATTTAGCTTTTTCACCGCTATCATATAATTTCAATTTAGCTTTTTCAATTTATACTTTATAACTTTTTATAAAAATTTATAAACTTTTATTTCTTATTGATTTTAAAATCAATAAAGTTAATATTTATTTTAATTATATTTTTTTACCCCCAGTTGGGAGATTTTAATTTAAAATAATACATTATAATTAATTTATTATTGATTTTTCAGCAATTTCCCCCTATTTTGATGTAATTGAATCATTCTATTTTATTATTTTTTTATTTATTGTGAGGTTTTTGTCTATAGAATTTATTTGTTGTTGATGCATCTATTTATTTAATGTAGGGTCTTTTGGCACCGGAACATTAATAGGTGTATAGTATTTATTTTATGTAATCTAGTATCTTATTTTGTAGAAATATAAAGGAATATTTATGATTTAGAAGTTCAAAATGCTAAATTATATAGCATTCGCCTCGCCACTCCCGGCGAAGTTCACCGTCATGTTTCTCGCCTCCATCTCAAATCAGCTCCTGGTCCAGATCGTGTACATCCGCGGTTGGTATACTCACTTTCCCGTAAGGGATTAGTATACCTTACCAGGCTCATTAATGCCATACTCCTAACGGGCTATTTTCCGCTCGCTTGGCGGACTGCGATCGTCGTCCCGCTTCTCAAGCCGCGTGCCCCTGCTCACCTACCATCAAGTTATCGTCCAATCAGTCTCCTTTCGGTTTTTTCAAAAGTGGCCGATTAGAACGCCATCTCACCCCGTTCGACCCCCTTCCAGCATTTCAGTTTGGTTTCCACCGCGGGCTTTCCGCACAACATGCGGTGGCCCGCGTCGTCGACCAGATCACCGCAGGTTTCACCTCATTTCGACATACCGGTTTGGTCTTATTAGACCTCTCGAAAACCTTTGATACGGTCAATCATCACGCGCTGTTACTAAAGATGACCTATCTGGGTTTTCCCCCCGCACTCATTCATATTCTGTATAATTTCCTTAGTAATTGTTCATTTCGTGTTCGCATATCCCGCTCCGTTTCGCAGTCCCGCTCCATCCCGGCTGGTGTTCCGCAAGGGGCCATCCTATCCCCCTTCCTTTTTTCCCTTTTCACTTCAGATATACCTGTCCCCCCTTCTTGTGAGTTAACCCTCTATGCGGATGACATGGCGGTCACGTATTCATCTCGCCACATTTCAGACATTTCGCCTCACCTGTCACGAGTACTCACAATCCTAACCGATTATTTTATTAGTTGGGGAATCCAGGCCAACGCAGCCAAGACCCGGGCAGTTTTATTTACACGCCGCTTCCCGGGACCCCTCACCACGCTCAGTTGCCGAGGCATAACAATTCAGTGGGAACCTTCGGCCAAATATCTAGGAGTCCATCTGGACAGTGGAATGCGCTGGGGCGTACACTTCGTGGAGACTGTGGCGACGGCCCGGAAGTCCTTATTTGTCCTAGCTCCATTGCTCAAGCCGGCCAGCCCGTTACCTTTTTCTGTCAAAATAGTCCTATTTCAAGCCTATATAGTCAGTATTCTCTTATATTGTGCTCCTGCTTGGGCCCATGCTTCTCCCACTGCCTACCGTCCCATTACAGTTTTCTACAGACTCGCGCTACGCCTTTTGCTTGGCTGCCGCATATGGACTCCTATCCCTGTCCTACTGCGGCATCCTGGTCAGGATTCCCTAATAACAATAGTCCATCGACGAGCTGACCGCTTCTTTAAGTCACTTTCTCGTCATCCTAATCCGTTGGTGGCATCCATTGCCTCCTACGATCCCACACTCCCCTATCCACATCGACGCCTTCGGGATTACGCCTTGGTGCAGCCTCCGTAAAATTTTAGTGCAATTCAGATAATTATTTCATGTTCAATTTTATCTGTCTGTTTACACTTCCTCTCTGATCTGACCGCCAGGCTAAAGTTTTAGCAATCTCCCTCCAGATGTCTCCTCGTTTACCTAGCAACGCAGTTCCTCCAACTAAACCCTTTTCCGAGCTTCCTTGAACCAACAAGCACGAGTATTAACACAAACTCCATTCTTACAACGCATGTTCAAGGATACGTTGACCCCGCACTACATATAATGAGCGACCAGTGACAAAAATTCGTTCGTTCAGTGCTTCTGAACGACCAATTGGTACACAGGAATACATGACAATTCATCGCTTCAAATCCTAGGAATTTATTGTCCGTGCAATACTACTTCCCAGAGTAAACAGCATTTACAATCCCTCTTTAGGTTTATATTCGGGAAAGAGGCGTGTTCATATTGATATACCTCTTAATCGTGTCAGTTTCTACGCATTTATCACCATAACGCAATTTTACGGGGTGAGTATGTGTCATAATATAAACAACCATTTCGAACACGAGTTTATATGTCTGTTGTCACCGTGCAAATTTCTCTAGAGTTCCCGGCAAATACAATCCCTCGTTCAGCCCCCATGCCTGCAACGAGTTTACTACCGTCTTCGTAACTACTTCAGTTTAGAAGTTCACATGAATAAGTAACTACTAATATTTTCCAGAGTACTAGCGGCAACAAATCTTATTTACGTTTCCAAGCCGAGGAAAAGGGGTGTTAATATCTCCCTATTATTATTGTTGTCAGTCTTTATGCATTCGTCCCCACCACATAATTTTAAAGGATGAACGGTTTTTTAACATCCCTTTTGTCGTTTTCATGACGACACGATACGGGCCATAATATCAACAACTATTCCGAATGCGAGTATATGTGTCTATGTTGTCACTGAATGAATCACTATCACGAGTGACTGGTAAAATATAATCCCTTGTTCAGGCCCATGATAGCAAGGAGCTTGTTGCCACTCATACATTTATTTAAGTAACGAAGTTCATTTGAATTGTAACTGATCATACTCTCAAGAGTATGCGGCGACAAAAGATCCTATTACGTTTCCATGCCGGGCAAAAAAGGTGTGTTCATATCTTCCAACTATTATTTGTAAAATTCCCTTATTTAGTTCTTGTGAACGACCAAGTAACATAACATCAAACACTCTTTATAACGCAAAAATGCGTGAGTTTGTTTTTACCATAACCGTCTCTCAAAGCGTGATCAGCTAGCGACATCCCTGTTTATGTCTCAATGACGTTGAACCTGTTTTAATATAAAACTATTAATTATGCCAGTTCTATGAGTTCGTCACCGCAGTTGTAGGGGTTGCGCAGCAACTCGACCTTCCTTCTGTTTCCCTGCCGAGACAATGAGTAATGATATCATTTCTTCCGCTCGTGCGTTAATATGACTATGTTGTCGCTGCACACATTGCTTTAAAGTACAATTTACAAACGCAACAAAGACAAAAAAATCCTCCGATCGGTTCCCCTAACCGCAATGTGTTTACCATAATCACAACTGCTAAAGCAGTAAGTTCAAAAGCGTTTTGACATATATAGTGAGTCGCGTTCCGTCGTTAGGGTATCCTCCCCAACGTTCCTTTAATTTAGCTCTCTTCCCGTTTTGAGTGCACCATTTCCCCCTCTACGCGCTTCTCTAGTCCTGGATTACTATTTCCTATCCCAATACGTACTTTTTATGCAGTATATTGATAGTCCAAGGACAACAATCTCATGCATTCGTAGGTTTTTATTATCATTTTAATCTCTGGGATTGCGAATTTCTTTGCAATTTCCCTCGGCGAAGATTTGGACGCCTACTATCAGTTTCTAAAGCGACAATAGTTAATTTCTCGACATTTTCCTCTTGTAATTGTATGTGGGATATTCTCCCTTTATAATATTCTACTTTCTGCAATTTCACATTTTAATTTTTGCAATTTCAAGCGCGTCCTGTTCCCAGCCGATACATTTCCTATAGCTTCCTTGCGTTCCCCCCATTTAATGCAATAATCTTAAGTAATTGTAGTTTTTTTTTTTCCTTTGCTCTAGGATGACCTGTTCCCCCCGCTTTACGATTTTTTTCTTTGCCTGCTCCTGAATTCCGAAGCTGCGATTTCACCAAGGCAATATCCTTTCCTAGTGTATGTTCTTTTATTCCCCTTTACTGATTGTACCTACTGTCTAGCGGTTCCTGGCTCGCAGTGCCCCCTTCCAGTAACTCCCCTGCTGAATCTGTACTTCATCACGGTTTAAGGCCTATATATCCTATCAAAGTCAGCCCTCCACAAACTGACCCCTCTACCACTTCCCTCTACAGGAAACATGGCTAGGAGAGGTCAGCCGTTTGAGCCATTTTAGAATCTGTCCTCACTGTTAATATTACCCCGTCCGAGCCCGCTGCGGCACCCGGACCTAGTGTTGCAGTAAGCTAGCAGTCCACTTCTTACTAAAATCCTACTTCTTCATGCAGGTTTGGATCGGGGGGGATGGCCCGCGCTCTGCTCCGCATCTGGTACAGTTTATCTTCCATGGAATGATCGGTGCGGGCGAGCGCGGAGGTACCTCCTCTCTCCCTTACTGCAGCTTCTGTAATGCCGGGTCCACTTTTTTTTTTTAACTAACAATTCTAATACTAAGTGTTATATGAGCCCGCGGTAGGGACGGGAGTTAAGTGCGTCTCAGGGCTAAGCCCCATACGCCTACAAGGAAGGGATTTCATGCAAGGAGACATGCATCACAGCAAAGAGGGATTGGGCTGCCATGGCCGACTTTTGGCCATGACAACCTCCCTAAGTGTGCTTATAGTTAACTATATTTAGAAGAGAAAGGGAAAAACCTGCATAGTCACAGTAAAAACCCTTTCGACAGGAAAGAATTAAAAATTGTTCATGCATTATCTTATTTAACAGAAAATGCTACAGGAGACAGAGGATAGGAATCATGCTCTTTATTATGATAGGAAAAGTGCTAGGAGAGAGGGGGCGGGTACTGTCTTTCATTTGGCGCTAGGTTTAACCAGAGTGATACTTGCGCATCACTCTGGTGGGGGGAGAGCGCAATTGGGCAGGTTCCCCCCCCCGATGCCGGGTCCACGGCCGGCCGTATTCTTTTATACTGCCGTCCCAGACCCTACTTTTTTTTTTTTAACTAACTACTCTAATACTAAGTGTTATATGAGCCCGCGGTAGGGACGGGAGTTAAGTGCGTCTCAGGGCTAAGCCCCACACGCCTACAAGGAAGGGATTTCATGCAAGGAGACATGCATCACGGCAAAGAGGGATTGGGCTGCCATGGCCAGGAGGGATTGGGCTGCCATGGCCGCCCAGACCCAACAGGTTTTTTTTTTTTTCCTAACCTACTTTAAAACTATGTGTTATTGGGGCCCGCGGTAGGTACGGGGGATTAGTGCGTCTCAAGGTAGAACCTCGTACCCTTAAAGGATAGGGAATTTCATGCAAAGGAGGCGTGCATCTTGGCAAGGAGGGATATTTGGCAGCCATGGCCGAGTTTAGGCCATGGACTACATCCCTAAGGGGGCGTATAGCAAGCTATAGTTAAAGAAGGGAGAGGGGAAAAAACCCGCATAGACACGGTAAAAACCCTCTCGACAGAAAAGAAGTTTCAAACTTATCATGCATTAAAAAATGCATAAGGAGACAGCAGGTTTGGTAACATGCTTAAAAATGGGAATTTT
>NQII01000922.1:74070-105095 GCA_002778355.1 Clitarchus hookeri | reverse complement strand
TGTAAGGTGTAACCCCCTCAGGCCCCCCTTGGAAGGGAGAGTGGTAGTGATCGGACTTGCGGGTTTTATCCTCGCCAGAGGTCCTTTGATAGGCTTACTGAGTTTTTAGGCTCGTGCCAGAGGCCTATTACTGCAGCAAGGATTCGACATGAGGCGATATGTTACTTGCTACATTTCTCCGGGCCTCCCTAGGATGTAGGTGGATATCTGGTGCTGTGGAATGAAACCTAGGTTGTATACCAATTTATAAATAATATATATGAAAACGTCGGGTTCAGTAATTTCTTGGCAGTACATGGCAGACACCGAAGCAGAAGCAGCAGCCCCAGCAGCGGCCCCACCCCAGGCGAACCCCCCGAAGAGAGGGAGGGCAGCCACAGGGAAGCCACGAGCCAGGCCAGCACACCCACACACCACCAGAGACAGATACAGTGAGGCTCAACCAAGGCCCCCGGAATTATGCGGGCGTGCAGCCTGAAAAACTCTACATGGACTATGTGCATATGCACTATTTATTAGAAAAATTTGGTTTTTGTTGGTTTTTATTTTTATTTTATTTTTATTTTCTTTTTAATATTTTTATTTTGTTTTAATCCAATCATACAACCATTCACACTCATTCATACGCACATTAGAACAAATTTCGTTGCATCTCTGCAGAGTCCTTAAATAGTACACTAAATATATAAGATTAAATAGGGAATAATAAGGGATAAATACAGGAAACACAGGTTAACATAGTCTTAAATCTAGAGTAGAGTATCGGTAAAGAATAAATATGTATAAGACCAGAAGTGGCACTGTCAATAAATACACACTAAATCAAATGACAAATATGAAAAATGTGTACACAATGTGAATTATGTACAACCAGGATCATGTTGCTGGAGGGAGGACGAGGGCCTTCGGTCGTTTGCGCCTCCACACCAGCCTTTCGTCGTAGTCCGCCAACTCACGAATCAGGGGGTTTCCTACTGTCGGTATAGTCTTGTATAGTTATGTGGCCAGCTTCCGCACATGGTGTTCAAATTGCTCCACTTTGAGATCTTTGTGGAGCTGGTCGTTCCTTGTGTACCTGGGTGCGTCCGTGATCATACGGAGGATTCTGCTCTGGAAGCGCTGAAGTTTCTGGAGGTGACAGCGAGCTGCCGTCCCCCAGACGGATGAGGCGTAGGTGAGAATGGGGCGGATGAGTGAATGATAAATGATTACACCATTTCTGGTGCGGAGTGAGCTGCGGCGATGGAGAAGTGGAAACAGCTGCCTCAGCCGAGAGTTGGCTTTGGCGAGCTGAGTATGAATGTGGTGCTTCCAGAGCAGTTTCCTGTCCATTATCACACCCAGGTACTTGACCTTGTTGCGGTATTCTATTTGCTGACCACAGAACTGTAGTCTCGTCGTCGGATTTAGTCGTCGGGTGCTAAACTCAATAGCTTCTGTCTTTGCTGCATTGGCTTTGATGCGCCACTTGGCCAGCCAGGGCTCGATGTCATCCAGGGCAGCCTGTACATGGCTGATGGCCCGGTCTCTGTTCATCGATGATGCGAACACGATGGTATCATCAGCATAGCATCCAATGCTAGCCTCTCCAACTCGTGGCATGTCATTGATGTAAAGATTGAACAGGACCGGGCCTAGAATGCTGCCCTGGGGAACTCCCGCTTTCACCTGGCAGACTGTGGATGTTTCACCGTCGAGACTGACATGAAATGTGCGAGATGACAGATACGACGAAATGAAACGAATGATGTAGGGAGGAAATCTATACTGATGAAGCTTGAAAAGCAGACCAGGATGATAGACCCTGTCGAACGCCTTTTCTATGTCTAGAAGGGCGACGACAGTATGATAATGGTATTCAATGGACTTCGTGGCTTCCAGAGTGAGCCGGGTGAGCTGGTGAACTGTAGAGTGCCCACACCGGAACCCAAACTGTTCGTCACGAAGTATGTTATGAGATGAAATGTGTGCTACCACCCTTCTATTCACCACTCTCTCCAGAAGTTTGGAGAGAGTGGAGAGCAGACTAATGGGGCGATAGCTGGTGGGAAGTGAAGGTGATTTACCGGGCTTTAGGAAAGTCACCACCCTGGCCTGCTTCCATCTATCTGGGATATGATGATGTCTGAGAATGAGAGAAAAGAACTGAGCTAAAACACATATGAATTCAAATGGCATGTGTTTTAGAAGGATGTACTGAATATGATCTTGACCTGGTGCAGTGTTGCGTCGGGTGGATTTCATGGCTGACATCAGCTCGGCGGAGGTTACATCCTCGGTTTCCTCGGGGGTTTCCCCTCCTAACACGTCTGCCAGGGTTTCCACTAAGATGTTCTCGTGGTCGTCGTCGCCATCGCCCTCATTCGGGCGAAAAGTTTCCTCCAGAGCCCTGGCTAGCACATTCGCCTTAGCAGCCGTCGTGTAGGCTACCCCTGTGGCAGGCGTGAGTGGCGGGATAGTCGAGTAGATCCCAGTCAGGCGTCGTGTCATTTTCCACAGAGAGTTGTCTGCGACCTCGAGAGCAGCCACAGTGGTGTCCCACTGTTGCGCCCTGAAGTCGCCGACCAGCGCCTCCACTATGTCCTGTGCTTGTCGGTACTGCTCTCTGTGGAAAATGTCTCGTGATCGTTGCCACAGCCTCTTGGTTCTGTTTCTGTGTGTAATGGCTTGTTTAATGTGTGGTGGAAACTGTGTGTTTGTGTTTTTTGGTGTGGCTGCTGGGATGTGTTGTTTGGCTGTAGTTAAAATGGCTTGCTCTATTATAATTGCAGTGTTGTTTATGTGTTGCGGAGTATTAATTGATTCTACAGTGTGTTTAAGTGTGTCAGCCTTTTCAATAAGTGTGAGTTGATATGAATCCCAGTCAGCTTTCTTATAATTAAATTTGTGTGTGTGTGGTGCGAGTTGAGGGCGAAATGTGTGGTGAATGTCCATGAAAACCGGTAAATGATCGCTGGAAAGTGCTGTGTCTGTGTAGAGTCTGTACTGGAAATTATTTCCCTTATTCAGGATAATATCCAGTACACTGGTGTATGATGTGGGTGATCTGGGATGAATGTAGGTGTATTTGGTGCGTCTACAATATATGTGTGTGTGCTGGCGTGTTGGTGCAATATTCTGCCATGTTGATTGATTTTATTGGAATGCCAGTCTGGATGTTTGGCGTTCAAGTCGCCTGCTATAAGCACTCTCGGAGATACTTGCAATAGCATGTCAATTTCACTTGTGTCTAGTGGTGAGGATGGAGGGATGTAAGCAGCTATGATTGTTACAGGATGATTGTGAATGTAGATGTCAATAGCTGTGGCTTCTGTGTGTTGAGTCTGTGGAAGTGGGTGTGTATGATGGCGAATTGAGCGATGAATGAGAATGGCAACTCCCCCTCCATGTATGTCTCTGTCTTGCCTGTNAGGTTCAAAATGTGTTTCCGATCGGAGAATCTGGCCGCCCGGCCAGCCAGGCGCCAGGCGGGCGGGTTCTCTGTATCGTGTTCGTGGTTTTAGTTTTTATTAATCTTTGTTATATTTATTTTAACTTCCACCCCTTTCGAGTGAAATTTTTCCGGTACTAGGCACGCCCACTTATCTTTTCCGCGCCTTTCGTTGGGCAGGGTGGTCTCCCTCCTTTTCCGGAGCTGCCTCAAGTAATCAGTAACTATTCATTCGTCCATTTAGTGGCTGTGTGGCCTCCAGTATTCTTATCATATAATTATACCGTCGGTCACAATTTAATTGTTGTGTTATTATTAATTCTTTCTAGTTCTTCGTATTTACGGCAAGCCAGGTAATTCCCTGCCCTAAAGGTTACGGCTTGACTCCTTGTCTGAGTTTCAGTCATGTTGTAGCCTTTGTATATTCTGCTACTTATTTACTGTTAGGGTTTAAATTATGTAATATTCCATGTATCGCCTTTTGGGTGTTTGTTTTATTATCTGTACTCCTTTAATACTTCATTTCACACGATGATCGCAGCTGCTGGGATGTATCCTTTCCTACAGCGCTGTTTTTCGGCGCATTGTGTCTATTATTCGTCCCAATTGTGGCTGTGTGGCCTTCAGTGCTTTTTATCACATAATTATATCGTCGGTCACAATTTTTATGAAGTACTATTGTTAATTCCTTCTTGATCTTATTATCCACGGTAGGCCAGGCAATTCCCTGCCCTAAATGATACGGCTTGACTCATTGTTTGAATTTCAGTCATGTATAATATATTCTGTTATTTGTTTGTTGTTAGGGTTAAAGTTCGTAATACTCAATGTTTTATTAATTAAGAGTTTGTTATTACTATCTGCATTTCCAGTCATGCTTCATTACACACGATTAGCGCAGTAGCTTGGATTTGTCCTCTACTACTGCTCTGTCTTTAGGAGTATTAAGTTTTCATTGTCAAATCCAATGTACTGTGGTTTGTAACCCTAGTTTATAAGTTGTTTTGCAAACTGGTTCCTGTTCTCTGGCCCCGCATCTGCGTGACACGGAGGCAGGGCAGTAAGGGTATGATTGCACAGTTTTATTTTAATGTTTATTTGCTCTTCTTTACTGTTTAAATGTTATTTCTATATCTTTATTTTAGTTCCAGGAGGGGCCTTGTTTTTAATTCTGTTCTGGGAGCCAGTTCCCGGCTGTTCGGTGGTGAGGGGCAGTCCCTTTTGCCGCTCCAGCCCGTCCAGGACCAGATCGTTTGGCCCTATGTATGTAGGTTTTATTTTATTCAATCATTTCTCGTAAGTATTATTTTTCCTTTCGTGATGCTCTGGATATATGTGCCAGTCGGGCTCGTTCTAAGATGTAGTATTAGCGATCTTTCAGGTCCTACTGCCTCATGGGGTATATAACGGCGGATTTATTCAGCTAATTTCTAACTCATATGTATTAGAGTTTTTTACTCACGAGCTTTGTGTTTACTTTAATTTCCATATTGAACCGCAGTTATGTGTCAGTCAGGTTTGGTTCAGTCATGATACTATTGAGCCTACTTTTCTTTCTCTTTCTTATGCTTACTGATTTAGCAAGTTCTATTGTTGTCATTTCTGTGTAGTCAGTCATAATATTTATACTTTTGCTATTTATGTTCTAGTTTATTTTATTTTGCACTGAAGTCGAGTGCCAGCTATGTTTTATCCAGCTGTGTTATTTAGTCATATTGTTTTTTATTTAGTATTCAATTCAGCTCCTCTGTGTCCCTTTAACTCCCTATTGACCACTAAGTGGTCCTTATTCTATTTAAATTAATTTTCTGCTTGGTCCAGTGTTACCTGCCCATTTACCTTAGCCACACTTTCCATATCTAATCCCTAACCCCAAAGTACTCTGATCAAGTTATACATCTAACACATCAGGTTTTGTGGACACCAAAGATCCACATATACAACATAATACTCCTTTATATTTTCTTCCCTAATTATTATATTGCTTATCATACCTAATTCCATTCCACATCAACACTGGTTTTGTGGACGCCAGAGATCCACACATACAACATCAACTACCCTCATATTTTCTTTCTCTGTAATTATTATAGTAGCTATTCTGTTCCCTTTCCCGGCCCACTTCTACACTGGTTTTGCAGACGCCACAGATCTGCAAGTACAACATTACACTCTGTTTATTCTACTCCCGTTTTCTATACATTCCTTTCCTTTTATTCTCTACCAGTATTTTAAGCCTATTTTTTTTTTTCGTCCCAGCCACATAGTACATAATTTGTATTACTTAATCCCTAAGTCCTTATTCTATTTCTGGTTCCTTTCCTAGTTATATACATTTTCCAGTCCTTTTCTCAGGCAAATTCATCTTGTCGTATTTTTAATTTAATTTTAGTTTTAATTTTTATATTCTATATTTCTATAATTTTTTGGGGTTTTGGTTATTTTCCCCAGGTTCCCTTAACATAACAGATTTTCTTTCTTTTTCAGTTTTTGGTCCATCTCCACCCGCATCTGAGCGAGAACTATTACTGTTGGTACTCATGTATTATAAATTGTTCATTGTTCGCACCTTTGTTACTTGTCCTTTCAATAATAACCAAACTATGAAATCAAATCAAATCAATCATAAATCCTCCCAAAAAACCACATTTTGACCATCTCAGATTAAAAATTCTATGCTCTACCAGACACTAAAATTTCAGATGGTTTAGAAGTTTCCTAAGCCCTATCAATAGGTCCTTTTGATATTGTAGTTTGTACCACAGAGAAAACATTACTACATATTATCTATGATCAGAAATTAAAATGTGCAGATCGTTACTCCAATTTTTCGATCTTAGTAGTGGATCAAATATATGTACAGAAATACGATTTAATTTAATTGAGTATACTACCAAAATTTGATTGGGCAATATACCATTTAATATTAAATGAACTAACATATAGTTTTTGTGCTCTTATAAACCGCTAAAATTAATTAAGCACAATTAAATTTTATTCGTTGTTGAGTTTTAAGCACTTCTGAGCGTCATCACATCTATGAATAAAGACGTTACATTAAATATGTTTTCCCCATTTATTTTTGAATATATATCTAAATTATTTGCTCATTGTGCTTTTGTGTATTATAGTATCCCGTCCCAAATTGTTTACTGAGAAACATATTCGCTTTCTGTTGAACATCTAAATGCTTTGTTTTACATTCACCTGTATTTATACGCAATTCATGAACTATGTCATAATGTCACATTATAATATCGGTAACTCGTACGCTTTCTCGCTAGCATCAATCAGGGCCTTTTCTCTACGTGACGTCAGCCGGCCTTCACGCCTCTAATGACCCACGCACGCTAGTTTGGCGGCTGGGCAGGCGAGCGCCTTAATCAGGGCCTTGTCTCTACGTGATGTCAGCCGGCCTTCACGCCTCTAATGACCCACGCACGCTAGTTTACTGCCATTTGTAGCGACGGTAACCACTCCTCCTTCCTTGAGACAATCGCTATATTTTACTTCAAAGCAAACACTTTGCTACAATAGTTGGCGAAACTTAGATTGTAAAATATCTCTCTTTTGAATGTAATCGGGGCAAGTTTCTGTCTTCAGCATTTCCCTCAAGCCATTTCTGACGTCACTGAAATTTACACCACGTGCGCAAAGGAAAAAATAAGTATTAAAAACACACATTACAAACATCGAGCAAAATATTGAAACGTGTTCATCTAGCACGAAATTGTGAACTGTGGTTTTTTAATTTTTAGTATATTCTCTTACTTGTGTTGCTCTTGTGTACTGATAATACCAGCTTATTAACACCAACATTCCTAGTATATTCGTAACATTTCACATAAAAATTATGATTTTAAAAAATAGATTTGGTGTTTTGAGACGATAAAACTTTTGGAAAAGCGAATTTCACTCAAATAATGCAACCTAATGAACAGAATATTCTCTCTTCAAAGTGTTGTTTCATAATAAATATTATATACTATAAACTATATTTGATAACGTTCACTGTAAATTTAAACTCATAATACACAATAGAAAACGGTTTAATTTCATTCATTGTAATTTTAACTCGTACGTAGTATATCTTAAAAATAAGTGTAGGCTTATGTGGATATAAATTTAAATTATTTAAAATGTTCATAATTTGTGTGCACGTCAAGAAAGTAAATTAAAATAACTAATTTGTTAAAACGTTGAAAAATTTCTATTTGTCAAAAATTATTTAAATCAAAATGGATTAGAACTCGTTGTGGCACTCAGGTGTCACCTTATATGAACTGTTATATTTTTACTGTTTATACTGTTATATATAAGATGTGTACAGGTAATATAAATAAAATGTTTATTGTATGATATTACTGTGCATTTTATCTGTATTGTAATGAGGCTGAAGTTATGTGGTGGGCACAGGGACTGAGCTGGTTTGGGGTGGCATTTTATGTACGGAAACAGAAAAAACTGTAGTAAGTGCGTGGTCAAGAATAAGGACTAGTACCAATAAAAAACTTGTAGCACTGAAGTTGTTTGCAATTGGGGTAAATCGTTGCCACAATAAGAGCAACCCATTCTAGGTATGTTGCACGACGGAAAATGGCTATGAAACAGTTGTTGAATATAGATGTTTAAGACAGACGCAAAAACGTTAAGTACAACTGGAGTATAGACTCATCAGCTGTGATTGGCATGCAAGAAAAGTGAAGGGCCAACAAGGTGGTTCTGTGGAGTCCATCTATACTCGCTACATGGTGCCCTGGGACATTCGGGAAAAGGGAACAGTGTTAAATATTTAATGTTTGCAGCGGAATTTCGGGCTCAATGTCAGCTACAGCAGTTTGTTGGGGGTTTTTCTGACCTATAGACACCAAGTTCGTGAATTTCATAACAAAAAAGTTATTTTTGGATACCGGAAATTATCGGAGACTCAGGACTTTTCACACAAGGTATACGTGCCTTTTTTTGTGAATTGCAAATACCGCTGGTGTGCTACTACGCAGTTGTTGTTATGCCTCAGAGAGAGAGAGAGAGAGAGAGAGAGAGAGAGAGAGAGAGAGAGAGAGAGAGCGTGAGAGAGAGAGAGAAGCAACAAACGTGGTTCGGCACCGCCAGCACCAGCGAGTTACCATCGGAAGAGAGTTCTTTAAGACTTATCTCTGGCTGCTATAAGGGCGCGGAATATTATCAGTAATGTTACTATTACCATCGAAGTTTATCTACGCTAAAACCTTCTTGCAAAAGAATGCATTTTCGTGCTTAGGACTGTGGATAGAGGACCAAACATTTTGTTATCAACAGCAGGGATTGAACTTAGTAAAGTGTAACAGATTAGCGAACTATTACTTGAGAGGGGAGCTTAAAGTGGCGAAGTAAATTTTTTGTTATAAATTTTTCATTCAGTAGAAGCATGATAGACTCGTCAAGTAAACTTTTCGTAAAGTTCATTAAATAAATTAAATTGAAGAAAACCTTAAAAGGCTGAAAGGATCGCAAAATATTCCAGACCAACGGCTACAATAGGCACATGGTGTACTGGAGAATGGTTCATATCGACGAAGTCACAGGGAGTTTCGTCGACCAAACTAGTGGATAGGAAGCGCCGATATAATAAGGTTGGATCCGATCGAGCAGAGAACTGTAGTAAATACACCTAGAATAATTAATATTATAATGTGGAAAAAAATAAATATTGTCAGAACATTGTTTGTGATAAATTAGAAGCATACCAAAGTTGTTAGTTCACATGCTTAAACACATTTTACATTATTCCACTACGTCTTAGTAATGTGTTAAGTACTCTTAGTGATTGTGTAGGACAAACCGATAGGTGAAACCTGAACCCGATTCTGGGATAGGTGAATGGGGGAAACCGAAAGGGTGAATCATTACGAACACGAGTTAAGCAACTACGCTATAGCACAGTTAAGTTTGCGACAGTTATTGTCGTCGACGCAATCTGTGCGTTCACAAACTCAGCGGTCGTAATCGGAACTAACGCAAAGTATGTTTTTGTGTCTTGGTTGAACGCAAAACTCCTTTGCACTTCCTAGCGTTGCTTTCATAAGAGACCCGCTGGCAAAATGGATCAAGGAGCCGATAAGAAGACTGATGTGCCGACCTTCATGGCTGCAGGTCCAAATCAACCTCCGGCTTTGAAATGAGGCAGTCAGTTTGGTGACAATAACATGCTCCCCTACGTAATTTAATGATACTAAGTGTAACAATTATCTTGTGTGTAATTATACTTATATTTACTAACATTTCTCTTTACGGAAATCCCTTGCAAAACAAATGCGATGACGGTGAACATCCATGCTGCTTCTTGCTGCAGACATGTGTTGTGCTAGTGCATCCGCTTCTTGTTACGATTACCAGAAAAACACTACAAGCCGGGGAGGAATTACCCTAATATTGGAGTTGTAGCATTTGTTGCGGACAATCAAGAAAAGCAATTATTGGAAGATAAATCGTTCATTTCAAGAGTGTTACTTTTGTTATTACTTTTGTTTCGTCACAAAGTACTTTAGAAAACAGAAGTGAAACAGTCGCTTAAACCGCGACCTCCAGCAGCACAGGCCATGGCGTCACTGGCCTGCAACATGTCGTACCGACCACCGACATTCGTTTCAAGCTTAGAATACAGTCGTCTGGAGTGGTTATATGTAAGGTAGCTATTTTGTTTGTGCGATGTTGAAACTTAGCATAACTCCCCTTGTTCCTTATACTGTATATGATAGCCATTGTTAAATCTAATAGGACGATTATTTATTCTTCGATAAAAGNATGACGATAATTTATTCTTCGATAAAAGTACATTGTTGACACGTTTGTATTTGATTCAACATACGCCACTTAGGACAAGACCAGCAATAATAATTTGCAGTACACAAAAAGTTTACCAAATGCTGTATACAACTCCCTTTACTAGTTAAAATTCTTTTTCAACTTCTTCAAAAAACAGTCAAAATTATAAAATTAAATAACACCAATGTACAACAAACAAATATTAAAAAAAAACTTGTATCTATCAGATAAACTATTAATGGTAATGATTGTAGTTATGATGGTTTTTTTTTTTTGGCAGAATGAAATAGTGTTGTTAATTATAATTGTTCAAAATGTTTTCACATTTTGTTTTGCTGAATTAATCTAATTATTATATGGCTGTGTTCATTGTAGTAATGGTGTTGGAGTAAATAGTGTTTTTGTATTTGAAATTAGTTTTTTTAATACATGTAATTTAATTCTTATCCTTAGACAATTGAAGAATTTAAAAAGTAGAGTGTACGTGTTTTTGTAAAGTAATGTGGCCATAACATTAATTAACCCCGTTGATGTAACACAGTTTCACAAAGTAGTCAGATACTAATAGAACATTTCGTCTAAGTATTGTGGACGAGAGATTATTATTACTGGTCTTGTTGTCCCGCGTAATGTATATCGAATTGATTGCTAACATTATAGAGTATGTGAAAGTTTAATTAGCAGCAACTAATGTTTTTTAATTTTATACACATCAGTTACGGTAGTTTAGTTAGCAGAATGTTCATGTTCGTAACAACTCACAGTCTCTTGACTAACGCACGGCATTAACAGTTTTTTCCACGATGTCAACGAAAGCTGCACGCCTGCTTAGAGACGCAGTTTGTTTGCCTGCCATTGCAGGTCCTTCAAGCAAAGCTCTCACCTAAGTCGTTCACCCCTTTCCTTTGGTCGGTTATTTCGTAAGGATCGTGTAATTTTCTTCGGGAATGTGTCTTAAGAAATTTTTGGTTACGTGATATTTCTGAAAACATGTAATCGTTTTAAAACTGATTTACTATGATGGGGTACGTTACCGGAATGCAAAATGGCTATTGTAAACTGACTCTTCCGCCGTTTTGATAGAAATTTTACATTAAGGATTAAAAGTAATAATTGCTTTATATTAATATCAAATTAATTTGAAATCAAGTTAGAAATTTCATAATTATATGGTTATTTCTCAAACAGATTTTTCAAGTAAATAATAAAACGTTTTATATCATAAATGAATAATGCTTTAAAAATCCTGTCGTAAAAATATGTTTAAGTGTAATTTGTGCTTATGCACATGTACGTTCTGTTTGCATTGGAGTAAAAATTCCACTCTATGCTGTTATAAAGTTCTAGGTATTTACGCTAATTGTACCTTATGAAAACGTTAACTAGGATCGCTTCCTAGTCTCGTAATAATTTATGGGGAAAAAATTGTTTAAATATAATAAAAAATATTTTTTAATCTTTCAATGAAGTCCGCTGGCCAGATCTTAAAAAAATCTTCCCTATAAACATACAAAATAATTCTAACACGGTATGTTAGCCTGTATTAACGACTGCAGCGAATCAATCACAAATTTAACGTAGATAAAAAGAGAAACACATAAGTAATGCCATGTTCTTATCGCCTGACATCTGTAAGCTTATCCACTACAACTAACTACAGAATCTGTTTGGAATAGGGTTCAGAAGAATGGCATAACAAAGAAAACCAATAAACGTGTAGCATTTTCTGCCTCGTACATTCCACCAGACATTCTCCAGGTTTGTTCACTAATCCCACGCCTTTTCATGGCGTGCACCGAATGAGAACGGGACAAACACAGTTTGATACGGTACGGTCGGGTGTGGGTATAAACCCTGGAAGGTGGGAAATGGCGAATTTCTCTTGTGAAATGCTTCTGTGATCAGTGACTTGGAAATGCAGAATTCGAACGTAAACCGTATTTTCTATGGGATGTGAATATATACAAGTATAGATTCCTAGTTTTTTAATCTTTAAAAACCATTAATGTAAATATTTCTAACTCACTACGTTTATATGGCAAAATTCTATCTCAGTTTCGGCTTAACAACTACGCTTACCACTAACTCTGTTTCACCACGCTGTCATTATATATCAATTACATTAGAGTGTCAAGGGCTTCTCTTCAAATGACTACAAATAGGAAGTTTTGATTTTAATCAGTGTGGCTCTTCATCCTCAACCTGTATTGCTAGCAGTGCAATTCCTATCTGCAGGGTGATTAAGATAGGAATGTATGACGCCATCACACGGGACACTGTACTAATTCATTTCGAATCGGTTCACCTGTGTACATGATTACACTGGCTCCGAACTTGTTGCAATACAGTTACTTATTCACAGTAAAATGGTTGTGTGGATGTATCAGGAAATCTTTACGTCTTTTCTTCTGTGCTATGCCCTATTGGCTGCTTTGAAGTTAATGTGTTAATAAGGTGGTTGAAATTGACAGGATTTTCTGCATTCTCCGAAATAAATAAAAAACAGGTAAAATAGCGATATACTTATTACCATTACAGTTAAATTAATGTAGAGCGAGGTGGCGTAGTGGTCAGTCACTAAACTCACATTCGGGAGGATCCGAGCTCGATTCCCGGCCCAGCCATCCTGATTTCGGTTTGTCCATAATTTTGCGAGATCTCTCCAGGTGAATGCTGGGTTGGTTCCTTAATACAGACGCTGGCCGTTACCTTCCCCAACATTGCTCCCCTACCAAGCCCTTGCCGCTGTTTGCCTTAACTAGAAAAAGGAGCTGCATCTTACCTAGTTACTTATGTACTTACACAAATATACCGATATCTCAGATAACTACTATAGACCGAGCCAGGAAACTGGCTCCAAATACCAGGAGAAATTTTGTAAAGACTTGGCCCGTTTCACAAGTTTATTTATGCTGAGTGCTGTTTAGGAACGAAGGTGTTTCTGAACGAGTGACTGTCATGTTTACAAGTTAAGTATTTACGCGTAATGGGGCTGGTTCGTAAGTCGCTTATTATGCTCAATCGTTTATTGAGAGTGGATCAAGAGCTGCGAGGTGCCTCTTCCTGAACACACGTAATTTAACCGTAAATTTAACGCTATTTATAGCGGTTACTCTAGCCTAATATTTGACTACAGGGTTTATCTTCAGCTAACAATAGTACAATATATAATCTTCATGCTCCTCTTCATATCTGAATATGAAAATGTCAATAGAAGTGTTCTTTCTTACGTGTCATTAGGTCTCAAGTAAGTTTAAATTGCACGAACTTTAGCTTGATTTCAGTGGCTGTGCAAGCAGGTTATTTCCTTAAGCGGATATTCCTCCTGAGTTAATTGTGGTGATTTTGACGCACATTAGGTATGCATGACACCTAGGAAATCAGATACAGCCTCGTGCATTCAAGCGACTTGAGTTATTTGTTGTAATACATGTCACGTATCGAACGTATTATTTTTAAGGATAGGCGTCACCCACTTTATTGAATTTATTCTTTAATTTCCTAATAATTAATTTTCTTGTGAAATAAATTAACAAAAGAATATAACAGGAGTTGGCTTTTCTGTTTTCTCTGCTGTACAGATATGAATTCGAAACTATCAACGTAATATTTTGTAAAACATACCATAACATATACTTCAAAATTCTGATAGGTTCCTGAATTTTCACAACAACCATATAACACGTGTAAAATTTAGTAAAATAAATGATAAACAACCCGTAAAATGGAAAATTTTGTATTGTCAAGAATTCACAATACTTTTTCTGAAACTGAAATTATGACACAATATAAGAATTTGGGCATCAGAAATGAAGTCAATCTAAACATAACTTTAAATGTCGAGCCAACATTTTATACTTATTCAATTAATAGATTTTCGTCTGCACTGACTACATACAAGTATTTCTGTAAGCATTCAATTGATTAGTTTAGAGTGTGATTCCTTCCGCAGAACTTTTTTTTCAGTGATAATATGACTAAACGCCTTGGGAGCGTCTGAGAGTGCACAAACATTTCTGTAGTAATCTACTAACGTCACCAGACTGATGTCTGTAGGTGGATGAGGGAGGGGTACAGAGAACTTTGTATGTTTTGCCTGCAGCTAATACTCAAGATAATGATAATATTACAAAGAGTATACAAATTTATGCTCAGTTTCCTTTGCAGAGATTTCCCACACACTATCGCAACGGAAATACTGAACACATTAGGGTGAAATACGGGTATTATTAAACAGTATGTAAATTGAGCACGCCACAGAAAGGAAAAAAAAACATTGTAAAATGGACATTGATGCAATATGAGTAAATGGCACTTCACACAGGGCAGTCTAATGACTATAAGAAAGTAAAAGCTCCTTGAATTACATTTGAATTTTTTATGTGACTATTCAGACCATTACAGTCTACTGCGCTATTATAAATGCTTTGTAAGTCTCTCTTTGCTGTATCGTTTCCCTGACTTGACCACATTTATCATCCTGTCTGTCAAAGGGACTCACGAATACTGGATTTCATGTATAAAATTATTCCTGATTAACCCTAATAAGAATGGTTCGGCGATTGTTGGTATCCGCGGGAGGAGGTTTAGACTTTGACTCCTGCTCCTCCAAAATATAATCTATTCTTGGTTTCTTTACACTATTTAAATCCAACCTTTGAATAAACTCCCTAAGTAAGACGTGTTTGGTTGTTTCCTAAATATTTCATGAATCACAAGCGGCTTATTATTCCTTTAACCTTAATATACCTGATTGCTGATTAAATTAATATTTTCCTCATGTTTTATCTACAAATAATAACATATAATATATAATAAAATGAATAAATACATAAATAAAATAGGTGTGTTGGTAATGGCTGGCAATAAATAGTTCTTACTAATACTATTATCACACTGAGTGCGCACGAATACAGTGCGTTGGCCCTCTGGTGTCACTTTCTAAGAATTGTTTGCATGAGGCATATCCTGGATGTATAATTTTTGCAGGGCTTCAGAAAAGTTGAAAGTAACCATGGATGGACTGAACCTGTAATATCACGGCGGTGTTCATCAAATTATGTAAAGAAAATATACACACGTGCCTTACCTGGGACTTGAACACAGAACTCCTCGTACCGTAAACTGGTGTGCAAACAACTACATTAAGTAGGTAGCATTCGGAGTATCAACTTTCATAGTAATCAGTCAAAGACTAGGATTATCAACTTCATATATTTACAGGGACATAATTATGGAAATGTGTGTGTGAGTCACTAAAATCATGTAAGTTTTAATGGCTTGCCGTATTACTACTTGTGCGCAGAATTTGGTGGAAACCACTTGACCGGTTCCCTAGGCATGGCATAAAAGCTTTAGTTTCTCATTTGGTGCTATCGTACAAAACATCCTAAAACAGGCTCTATGTACCCATATCTGATACTTATATAGATACGATCAATTTATTTAATTAACTTATACTGCACCGTTTTGAAAAAAAAAATGTGTGACCAACTTGAATTATGCAATTTTACAGTTCCTCTGTAGTAATATTTATGTGAAAAATTTGGTTGTAATTAGATGATTGGTTCCAGATATATGTCATAAATTATGNGATTCGGAATATCAACTTCCATAGTGATCAGTCTAAGACTAGAATTATCAACTTAATATATTTACAGGGACATAATTATGGAAACGAGTGTGTGAGTCACTAAAATCATGTTAGTTTTAATGGCTTGCCGTATTACTACTTGTGCCCAGAATTTGGTGGAAACCACTTGACTGGTTCCCTAGGTATGGCATAAAAGCTTTAGTTTCTCATTTGGTGCTATCGTACAAAACATCCTAAAACAGGCTCTATGTACCCATATCTGATACTTATAATAGATACTGAAATATGTTAAATTATTTAATAGATACGATCAATTCATATAATTAACTTATACTGAACAGTTTTGAAAAAAAAAATGTGTGACCAACTTGAATTATGTAAGTTTACAGTCCCTCTGTAGTAATATTTATGTGAAAAATTTGGTTGTAATTAGATGATTGGTTCCAGATATATGTCATAAATTATGNCCCTCTGTAGTAATATTTATGTGAAAAATTTGGTTGTAATTAGATGATTGGTTCCAGATATATGTCATAAATTATGCATTTTATCCCCTGCAACACATGATACAAGGGGCGTTTGTGGCAATTACCCAATTATTAAAAGGTCCATACAACAGATTGGAAAGGCAGAAGTCTGGGTTTTTAATATGTAGATTAGTTGGCCACGCTGCTGTCACCCTGCGGACTCATTTGAACGAGGAATTATNAAGTCTGGGTTTTTAATATGTAGATTAGTTGGCCACGCTGCTGTCACCCTGCGGACTCATTTGAACGAGGAATTATTGTCGGACTGCATGAAACCGATTGGTCGACTCGTCGTATAGCCATACAT
This sequence comes from Clitarchus hookeri, assembly GCA_002778355.1. Lineage (NCBI taxonomy): Eukaryota > Metazoa > Arthropoda > Insecta > Phasmatodea > Phasmatidae > Clitarchus > Clitarchus hookeri. The sequence goes on along the minus strand of NQII01000922.1, from coordinate 88,434 downwards.
CTTGGCCGTGCAGTCACCACTGTGACACGACGTGTGCAGGAGTGTATGTAACATGTCGTACGTCACGTAGAGTAGGCATTGATCCCGCCAGAAGCACTACATATAGAGAAGATCGTCGTTTCCGCCGACGTGCAGTAGCAGAATATAGTACCATATCCAGAGAGATCCTGAAGTCTGTGGGGCCAGCACGCATTTTACCTATCTCAACAAGCACCGTTATCCCCGTATGATAGAGGCGGGACTACAGCACTCCTCCCTCTGCACCGTTTACCTTTAAAAACTCGTCATTGGACAGTGGAATGGCGACGCGCAGATTTCTTCAATGAGCCCCGCTTCTATACTAATGCAGATGATNAACTCGTCATTGGACAGTGGAATGGCGACGCGCAGATTTCTTCAATGAGCCCCGCTTCTATACTAATGCAGATGATGGCCACTTCACCATTCAGCGCAATAGTGGGCAACGCAACGTTCCTGCGGTGAACAAGCGTTTACGGTATGCAGGGCCTGTCCAGGTAATATGGTATGGGGTGCCATCAGTTATAATTCCTGGTGACGTCTCGTGGTTGTCGAAGCATTGAGTATAGATATATCTAGAGTGGACTTCCCAAGGTTAAAGTTTCTNGTGCCATCAGTTATAATTCCTGGTCACGTCTCATGGTTGTTGAAGCATTGAGTATAGATATATCTAGAGTGGACTTACCCAGGTTTAAAGTTTCTGTCCACTCCAGCAGGTGAGAATCTGTAGTTCTTGGTATGAACACCACGTAGCGCTAGTCAATTATCGTGGCGGCTGCATGGGTAAGTTGGCTGCGTAGCCACTGTGACATCTACCCTTTCTGTCACTCGTTCTTCATCTCTGTCACTCGCAAACTAAACTCCNTGGGTAAGTTGGCTGCGTAGCCACTGTGACATCTACCCTTTCTGTCACTCGTTCTTCATCTCTGTCACTCGCAAACTAAACTCCTAAACAGTAGAACGTGTTCAGAATGTCTGCTATAATCCACGGTTACTTCACAATTTCCTGAAGCTCCACTCAAGTTCTACTTCCAGAATATCCCTCCGCATCGTGAAAACTAAGTTCAACTAAGTTTATAAAATTACACCAAAGGACAACGCCCAAAATTCCTGCGCACTCAGTAGTAATAATGTTTTGCATGAGAACTATTTCTTACTAAGCGCTGCCAACATACATGTTTTCTCGCTGTTTTGATTCAGATTTATTGTGATTGAAATGTATTAATTTATAAATAAAATACAAATAAAACTAAGATAATTTCATGTTAACAGAGGTATAAAACGCTTGCGATACGCGGCTTATTTAGGAAATAACTTACACGTCATACATGGGGTGATATTTCAAAGGTTTGATTCTAAATGTGCCAAGAAACCGCGAATAGACTATAAACCCACGAAGCTGGGACATATAAGGTGGCGGACACCCGAGTCTCAAGCTGTATATGATCGTTTACGAAAATATTATGGGTTATGTAAAACGCATGTATGTACAACATGATACTTTATGTACGCATAAACAACGGGAAAGGTTGCAAATTATTCACACTGTCATTATGAATCATAAAACACAACTTTATAAAATACGCGATAACTGTGGAGTTATGTAATGTGTATATGTCATCACACGGACATTTTGTTGAGTGTGCGTGTGCGTGCGTGTGTAAATAGAGCTCAGTGGGTTGGTGCGTGGATGTACGCTATTTATCTTAAGGGTTTAGAGTTCCAATCTCGATCGTTTAGCGAAATTTTTGTTGTGATACGTTATTGCTGTTAATAATTTATTTTATTGTTAGAAAACGTTTATTTCCATAATCCCTTTTGTCTAAAAGCAATAATACGTAAGTAACTAGCTGTGGTTGTTTGCAAATCAAATTCATTGGTTTCTTAAGCAGATAGTTTTAGCAATGCAGCGTGAGTAATGGTAACAGGCACACATAAAAGCCGCCCTAAGTTTAGTTTTGTTTTTGTATTGCCTTCATTTGGCCTTCTAACCGTAAAAGCTTAATTAGATAAGGAAAACACAAGATTAATTATTGAGCTCATTAAAGATGCATATGAAAATACAGTGGCGTAAATAGAGAATGTTGGAAAAAATTGTTGAGGGGCGAGGTGATATCAGGTCATATATTCTCCACATAGATATGTTTCCATGAGTAGCGTAAATGTCCGTCGTACATACACTGAAGAGCAAAAAAAACTGGTACACCTGCCTAATATCGTGTAGGACACCCAAGAGCACGCATGAGTGCCGCAAGACGACGTGGCATGGACTCGACTAATGTTTGAAGGTATGCAGAAAGCAATTCACACTATGAATCCTCCAGGGCAGTCTACAAATCCATAGGAGTGCGAGGCAGTGGAGATCTCTTCTGAACAGCACGTTGCAAGGCATCCCAGATTTGCTCAATAATGTTCAGGTCTTGTGATTTAGGTGGCCAATGGAAGTGTCTAAAGCCAGAAGAGTGTTCCTGGAGCCACTCGGTAGCAACTCTCAACGTGTGGGTTGTCGCATTGTCCTGCTGGAATTGTCCACGTCCGTCGGAATGCACAATGGAAATGAATGGGTGCAGGTAATCGGACAGGATGCTTACGTATCTGTCACCGGCCAGAGTCGTATCTAGACGTATCAAGGGTCCCATTTCACGTCAACTGCACACGTCCATGCCATGGCAGAGCCTCCACCATCTTGAACAGTCCCCTGCTGAAATGTAGTGTCCACGGATTAATGAGGATTTCTACTTACCCATACACGTCCATCCACCCGATACAATTGGAAACGAGACTCGTCAGACCAGGCAACGTTTTCCAGTCATGAAAAGTTCAATGGTGGTGTTGACAAGCCCAGGCGGGGCGCAAAGCTTTGCGTCGTGCAGTCAATCACGGTACACGAGTGGGCCTTCGGCTCCGAAATCGCATGTCAATGATGGTCAGTTGAATAGTTCGCACGGTGGCTAATATTGATGTCCCAGCATTGAAAGCTGCGCCAATCTGAGAAAGGGTTGCACGTCTGTCACGTTTAATGATTCTTCTCGTCAGTCATCGTTTGTCCTGTTCGNAGAGGGTTGCACGTCTGACACGTTTAATGATTCTTCTTGTCAGTCATCGTTTGTCCTGTTCGTTCTGTACTTTTTCCGGCCGCAGCGATGTCTAAGATTTTAATGCTTTACCGGATTCCCAATATTCACGGTACACTCGTGAAATGGTCGTACGCGAAAATCCAAATTTTATCGCTACCTCACCTCGGAGATGCTATGTACCATCTCTCGTGCGCCGACTATAACATTATGTACAAACTCACGAAAATCTATATAACCTGCCATTTTAGCAGCAGTAACCGATCTAGCAACTTTGCCAGACGCTTGTTGTCTTATATAAGGGGCTGTTGACCGCATCGCGTTACTCTGATTGGTTCCATACCTCTGTTAATAGCATACTCACGCCTATACCAGTTTTTTTGCTCTTAAGTGTATATGTGAATACAGTACCTTGTTTTCCATACATAGGCAGTGCTTTTACTCAGATAATTTTCCATACATCAATATTACTCGTACTTAAAACATATTGTATGCAGTCTTCAGGGGAAACAATAAGAAACAATCTTCAGTATTTTGGATGCATCAGAAAGCGCCTACAAATAACAGTTGATTGCATTTGTTGCTTTGCCCCTTGCGAATGGTTTTGCCTGCCATTTACAATTTTCTGTTAGCACTTTTGGTAATGTGTGGGTATGAATTGATGCGTTCTTTCTTCTCTTCTGCTATAGAAACTTGTACGCCTTCTGTTGTACCCATGGTTATAACAAAGTAGTAGTAATTGAGTATCGTGTAGTGCAGGCTTAAACCATTCATGCCTCTCGCAGAATTTAGCAACTTAAAACTTCATGAAACCCCTTTTAAATATAAGAAGAAATGCTGTTTTGAAAATATGATTCACTACATACTGCTAGGTTCTTATTCGCACACAAAAATTAACAGTGTTAAGTGGTAGGTGAATGCTAGTAAAGAGGATAAAATACCCACGATGTACGAATAGAAACTAAATTTGCTGTATGAATTAACACTCCTCGTTATGAAGATGATATTACGTGTTATAAAATATATTTCGTTCGTATAGCAGCAGGTATAATGTAATATCGGCTTCACAGAGATGTCACTTGCCTTCAGTTCTATGGCAGCTCATATGGCGGCTGGTATACCTGCTCGTGCACGAAGCCTTGTATAAGTCGGCCGATGTGGACCACCTTTGTCTTCGCCCGAGAGCCCTGTAGAATAATCCTATAGAACACAGATTGATATGTTTCAGGATAATGTGTGGACCTTTCTACCATTTCTGTAGATTCGGGCGACATCCCTTTCTCATTTTGGTTTCGTACAGCAACATTAGATAACTTTCTTGGAAAACCACTTCAAACATTCTCCGGTCATATCATAGTTTTCTGTTTGTTATTGTTAATTTTAAGGTGTGGCCGGAAAAACTCGTGGATGTCGATCATTTGGTGTTCATTACAAAAAANTAGTGTGCATTACAAAAAATATTCGGGTGGCTGATCATTCATTAGCTGGATGTCCGAATATCAGGCCACCAGGGAGACGGTAACCTCCCAAAGAGCATACTTGAAGTTGTTATCCTCGGTGACTCGTAGTTTGATTAACGAAATGTTAGGATAAACATGGGATTCCGAATCCTTCTGGTTGTCTTGCACGAGATTCGACAGCTACTTTTCTAGGATATGATATAGCCTCTTGACCATTTCATTCGACTTATGGTGCAATACTGTTGTTTGAGTTTTCTTCTTTCGGAATACTCTTGTTGCCTATTGGAAAAGAGTTTCTTCAAAATTTCCTGCTGATCAAAATGGAGCTTGAGTACTACTTGAAACCTGGAGAAAATATGCTCTACAAATTCATCAGATACCATGTCTGCTCGATGGGGAACTGGTATCACCTCGAACCACTTTGTGAAGTAGACTTGTTCTTCCAGAAGGTACTGATTACCCCTACCAATTACTGGATATGAACTGTAAATGTGAGCTGCAACCTTTTGAATAAGGCCCAGCATTGTATATCTGAACGGGAACTGTTCCCTTAAACCACGGTCCCTTGCTCATGGCACAGGCATTACATAGACGACACCACTTCTTAACATCGTCCTGCCAATGCAGCCAATAGATTCTCAGTCGTACTCTGTCGAGGGTCTTTATTAAACCGAAGTCACCACGTGCTGCTTTGTTATGTAGTTCGCTTAGCACTTCTGGTAGTATTAACTGTAATTGGGCATGCTTCCTATCATTACTTTCCCAGTTCCACACAAGTTTCCAGTGCAGGGATAATATAGAGTGAACAGAAGACTGTGGCTGTAGGACCTAGACTGGATATATCCTTCATTCATAGTTGACACCTGTTATGTTTACACTCCAATATTGGATGCAGGGTGTGCTAGCTGATCATTTCGTCCCAAGTGGGTGACCCATCTCAAGATATAGACCATTGAATTCTTGTACATCTTGACTTTCACAATGCACCTTCTTTTTCTTCTGGTGTCCTGGAAAGATAATTTTCAATACTGTAAAGGCGTCTATACCTATAACGTAATCCAAAGCCGTATTCTTGCAATTTCTTTTTGCACTGGGCTGTTTGATTTTCGGGATTCTTGAAAAAAGATAACCAGCTTAATGAAGTATAATCAAATCTTAGGACGAAGTATCTGCCAAAAAGGTATGAGTGAAAATGTACAAATGCCTTCTCCACAGCCACAAGCTCTATATGATACTTAGTAATTTCTCTCGGGGTTTACTAAAATGATCCAATGGTCTCTCATTTCCATCCTTAATCTGAGATATTTTCGCCCTGATGCCTACATCATTTCCATCATTATCCAGAATGAATCAAAACCCACGACTCGAGACGTCCAGCTCTGTTGAAGACACTTGAATTTCCATTAGACTATTAAAAATAACTTCTCACTCAGGGATGCAATGCAATTTCATTTTCCCCCAGTCAGTTAATGCATATTTGTAGAGATCAAGGTGCACACAGGCATAAATCGACAGTAGTAAGCTCATAATCCCAGGAAACTTTGTACGTTAGTTTTGTTGGTTGGTGGAGCCAATCCCTAATGGTTCTGGTCTTCTCAGGGACAGATTACATTCTACGGAAAGACACAACATGGCCCAAGAAATTAATTTTATATTCGAAATGTGGCAATACTCAGGAACCAATTTCAGGTTGGCTGTAGCTTCTTCCTGGAATGCATATTCTAGGGGTGTAAGGTGCTCTTCAGATATACTTCCTGTGACCAAAATGTTATTTAGGTACACCTGAAAAATGTCTAAGGTCAAGACTTTTATATTATTCTTTCAAATGTGGCAGGGGCTTTGCATAGCAAAAAGGGCATAACCTTGAATTCCCACATACCTCTTTATCTTCAACAATAAGAATCAGACTTCTCTTGGTCTTCAGGGGCCACTTCGCATTGTCAGTAATTGCTCTTCATTTATAAAGTAGGAAAAACCTGCGAACCAGCTGAGATGTTCAGTGTGTTATATATCTTAAGTAGTGTACAAGAATTTTTCTTTGCTACATTATCAATTTGTATGCAACTCACACAAAATCCATATTGTTATCTTTATTTTTAACAAGCATAATGGGAGAAGGCCATGGAAAGACTGATGTACCTATCGCATCTAATTACTTCATTACATTCAGATGACATCAACTATTTCATGTGAAGCTAGCGGTAGTCGCAATGGTGGCTGCTTTATGAGTGTGGCATCCCCTGTAACGATATAATGGCATAAAACCTTAGTTCTGCCACATTATTTGGCTCACAGGAGAAAGCCTTCTAATTCTCTGTAGTAATTCTGAGTCAACCTTCTCTTGCCTTCAGTCAAGGTTTTCTCTTATTCTTGTTGGTAGTTCCTCCAGATAATTTGGTAGAGGACAATCAGTTTTTCCGACAGCTGTCCATATGCGCAACATAAAGATCGTTTGAATGGTGGAATTCGAATATATGATGAACGGACTCTGGAAGCGATGTCCATCATGGTCGTCTCTTGATGCTATCGTCCGTTTCTTCGTCGTTTTTGACATCGGGTCTCTGATGCAGTTTTTCTGACTCCGCCTTTTATTGCTTAAGCCAGGGCATGCTGCATGATGCGAAGCGCAGCCAGGCGTCAGTTTGCCGCACTGTGGTATCAGCGATAGCATCGACGAAGAATCCGAATGTCATGAAATCACGTATCTACTATGGGCAGCCCTCTTGAGACAGTTGGGACAGCCGCACGATATCCAGCTACACCTCCTGTAGTGGTTACCCTGGACGCTTGGTGCGGATTCGCATTTGCGCATTGTGGCCATTTCGCACATATCGGTATCTGAACCGAAGCTCCAAAGACGACACCAGTGTGGAGTATTCCAGTCGATGTAGTTCTGGCAGAAACTGCAGAATTCTCAGTACAGCTGCTTTATGTCTTCTTCCCTGCTTCTGTAAGACTTCGTGCATTCCTTAGACGGTGCTTATTTATTGTTTTATTTCCGGCTGAACATTATCCACTGTCTCGTAAATACTTTCAATTTCCTTGTAAGTAAAATCTATTTTATTTTCGATTATTCATTAATACCTTCTATATTTCGCTCCACATTTTCTATCTATTACCAAAATTTTTCGTTCATATTGTCTAATTTTCTAGTCACATTTTAGTTTACAATGTAACTTTCACATTTTCCTTTCCACTATATATTATCTTGTCCACATTTTCGTTCTAGTTATGTATTTTATTGTCTACCAGTTCACTAACACCAATAATCTGACTAATTACCTGACTATTAACACTTTCATTTCTGCTACCTAATCCTTCATTAAAGCAGGGAGTGCTTGAATATCTGCCGACATTTTCCTAGCTAGTATTCACAATTGTCTTAATAATTAATTTGCCTTTTTATACAACAAATACAATATTTACAAAATTATCCTACCAGTTAGTACACTACTGTATTCTCGATAACAATCAAATGTTTAAAAATAAAATGCCTCCTTCCCACTTAAGACACCAGTGTTACAATTTCTCAAATTCATTTGTATTAGCCTGGTTCTTTAAGGGATCGAGGTCTTAATTAAATAAGGTCAATAAAAATTTCTAATTTATGTAAAAACATTAAAAACAATAAAATATTCTCATCTAAGTATCTTTAAATAAATGGCTATCACTTAAATTTACATTTAATCAATATAATCAATATAATTCACAATCACCTGAAGAAATTAATGCAATTAAATAACTAAAATCGGTCCCAATAAATAATTAGCCAAAACCTTTTGAAATATTTAACAATTTACGTATCCATATTTAAAGTTCCAATATTAACTATATTAAAGTCCATAACACACGTACACAGTGCCGCCTTAATTCAGTCCAGAATTCAACAGTCCGCAATGTTCTAGAGATCTCTGAGCGCCGCCATGCACAGTAGTTGTCGTGTGTCGCGTCCTCTCCTCCGTCCACCGCACTACAGCCAGATGACTATCACAAACTGGTTGAGATATTTATAGAGTTGGCGTCTCTGGTCCAGGAGTTTCTCCGAATGCCGCATTGCACCGTCAAAAAACGATTATTCGAATACTCTTGCACATCCTCCCAACTTGTCTACTCTTCCGGCATGGTGGAACAAGGTCTGTGATGCCAGCCAGGTTGGCTGCCAATCATTCAATTGTTTCCACCGGCGAAAGGGGGGGGGGAGAAAGAGTTTGAGATTGAGAAACCCCCCCCACCATAACCCCTTACACAAACTCCGGACAGTGCAAAACCAGTTACAGAGAACCCGCGCCTTGTTAGTGGGTTTGTACATAACAATCTATTGGTAGTTCTCGCAGTCGCAGTTGGATAGCATGAACATTCATTTAAATAATTTACGAAATGCTTGTCATGCACTGGAAACGTCAGATCGCCCACTGCCGCCATTAATGGGAGTGCGGTCTCAACTATCTGTTGCGAGTGACGTCTGAGTTTTTTTTTGTGTTAAAGCAGTAACTCCAGAACTGCAACGAATTATTTTTGTCGAATAATTCGTACCGGTAACACACATGTTTTTTTGGTTGCATTCATATAAGGAAGTGATTTTAATCATGCAACTGTGAAACGTAGTTGGTAAATTATATTTTTTCGGTTTGCTGCGGTGAGTTTCCAAAGAGTCCGCACAAACGATTATGCTGACTCTTGCACCACAAAACCAAGTTTTATTAAAATCTTATAACCCTTTTTTCGTATCCACAGAGCTTATAAAACTTGATGGTTTGACAAAAACAAAAATTAGAAAGATGTAATATTATAATTAAAATTAAATACCGTGATTTACAAACGGAAACAAATACGTTGGTTAAATCTAAATCATCAACCTAGAATAAGTCTGTTTGCAATCGTTTTCTACGACAAAGTAATGAAACAGTAATATAATTCTATCAGATTTTAGTGAAATAGTACACCAAACAGAAAGCGTTTTATGCAAATGAATGAAATAAATGGATGTCACCTCATCATTGTAAATGCAAAACGCAATTAAGTAATGTTAATTTTTTTTCGACTTGCTTATGAAAAGCAGCCGCGATTTGAATTGCAGCCAAAGGTTTTTCATGCATTTATCTTAATGCCAATATATCCCGACATTTTTTCTGAATTTGACGGTATTCCATATGAAATTACTAGTACGCGTCTCCCAAATAAAAATTACAATCAATTGCCTCCTGTAGGTGAAAGTACTAATAATATGAGTGCGGAAGTACAGCTTGAATCTGCTTCACAGCACATTTCAAGATTTGAGGATAGCACTGTCACAATCGTTCTGTTTAGGCCTACTGAAAGTGGCAATGAAAATGTTTGTAAAGAGTTTGCTACAGGTAGCTCTACTGATGTCGCCTCCAGTGATGTCTTAGGAATGTGTCCGATCCTGTAAAGGAATCTGTCTCCAGAGATAATCAGGTCCTTCCCAAAAGCCAGTCATCCACAAAAAAGGCGCAGGAATCCAAAACGTTCTCAAATACTCACATCGTCGCCATATGCTAAAATGCTTCAATTACAAAGTGAAATAAAAAATTGGCCTCACCTAAATAAAACGGCTGTAACATCAATATCAGTAATCTTAATGACAAAATGCGTTGGAGCACAACGCAAATAAACTTTCGATAGCGAGAGAGACATTGCTAACACTGGTAAGGTGGACTGTTTCTGTGGTGGATGTGGTGCAATGTACGAAGAGCCTCCGTCTGTAGACTTGAATATTTACAGCGAATGTAGATCATGGTGTAAGGAACCATGTACTGATTATATGAGAAAGGGTTTTTTCAAATGAAATATATGCCTATAGGGCTCTAACCCCACTGTAATAGGGTTCTTTCCCTACATGTGCAGAAAGTTTCCTAAAATGCACTCATTTCATCTATTTGTATTTTAAGTTCACACAAATCAATTGAAATTTCAATTGTTTTATATAATCATACACAATGCAATGTCCAAACACATACATGTGGTTTTATGAGAACTACATCTTTGCAACAGACGCAAACGAATATTTTTTTTTAAGTGCTAACTCTTGCTCCTCATTACCATTTTTTTTGAAAATAACTTAAATGCAGCAGTGTTATAATAATAGGGTAACACATTTATGTCAGTCATTAGAAGTCGACTTCTAAAGAACATTGAAAGTTTTGACAGCACGGCACCATTAGGTATCACTACCTTTATGAAAGAATAATTATAAAAAATAATATGTTAAACATACATTTTAAGAATTAAACCTCAATGATAAATTTGCTTACAACATATATGGAAAAAAGATAATAATAACTACGAATTAGCATTTGGTCTTTCTCATGTTGATGTTTAGGGGAATGTGAGCAACTAAAATCAAGATTCTTAGCCCGAACTTCATCGGCTCTACAAAACGAATAGCCACTGCAGAATAACACATTTAATTGCGGAGGACGCAAGAGTTTCCATTAATCTCAGGTCGGAAATAGACATAACCCAGTAACTTATTCTTACCATTTCAGAAGGGTTTCATTAGAATATTTAATTACCTTGCATTACAATTGAAGAAATATTTATACATGCTACAGCTGTCTATGAAGTAAATATTTTGCTTTTTAAAACATTTCAAACGAATTAGTTACTAATTTATGATCATTATAATAATTATATATTCAAGTCACAAAATTATTGTAATTTTAAATGTCATAATACGCATACTCCCTATGATTAGACGAGTATTAATTTATACTCTTTTAAATAACGGTTTCGAAACAAAAACCACGATGTGGTTCGTCTTCTACAGTGCCCTACTGACACAATACAGATTTAGAAAATGTAACTTTCTTTACAATTCGTGGACATTGTAAACTTGTACGGGAACGATGTTTCTGTACTACCAGAAGAGCTTCGGCATTCTACAAACGAAATTGTGTCTGCATGAAGTTTCATCAAAAACTGCGCGCGAGTCTTCCAAAACCCCAGAATTTTTTCATTAAATAAGTAACTAAATCTGACATTCTGGATTTGTAAATGAGATTGTAAGCCTACTATAAAGATAGTGCATTACTGAGTAAACACCCTCACGATCTGTGTATCAGGACGTTGTGTTACTTTTGGGATATGCAGCTTGATATATTGTATGTAGATACAATGCACAGTTACACGGTTAATTGTATACAGTTATTTCAGCAATTATTTATTCAAGTAAATACTTTGTGAGTAGTATATAATGGCCGGTTTTGTGCCACCTGGCTAGAAACGGGGAGCAGGGAGCAGCTTGCGCGTTGCCCCCTCCCGGCGACCTAAAAAAATGTCATTTGTACCTGGTTTTAGCTCGAAATAGGGTGTTTTTCCCCAAAAAAATGCCTCGTTATGCCCAAAATATACCGTTTTTCCCTAAAAAAAGTCTTGAATACCGCTAAAAAATGCCATGGTTTGTGCTCGTCAAACACGCGGCGTCAAGCAACTCCCTGAAGCAACGCCCACCTACCTGAAGCAACGCCCGGCAAGATCACCATAACTAGTTCCCAGATTCCTCACACGAGCGCTAGTGCATGTCGCCGAACACGATACTTTCCAGATCGCTCACTCATACATCCCAGCGCTGGGGTGCCGATCACGATAGTTCCCAGATCCCGCACCCATGCATCCTAGCGCTAGCGCTAGGCGCTGAACGCAGGAGGGGTCGACGGGTTTTCTCGGAGATCTCCCTTTTCCCTGTCCTTGTATTCCGGTGCCATCTCGCTTCACCCTCGTCTGCTCCCCGCCTCCAATCATGGTGAAACAGGTTCGATTCCCGGTGGGGTCACCCCGCCCACCAAGGTGAAACATACGAATACGAAGCGTAAGTGGTTAGACTACCCGCCCACCAAGGTGAAACAGGTTCGATTCCCGGCGGGGTCACCCCGACACGATGCTATCGACCCAATGACGTCTTCAGGTAGCAGGGAGCCATTGCGTGTGTAAGGCAGCATCTCAGCCCTAAAAAAATACCATTTGTACCTGGTTTTCGCTTGAAATAGGGTGTTTTTCCCCAAAAAATGCCTCGTTTTGCCTAAAATATACCGTTTTTCCCTAAAAATGTCTCGAATTCCGCTAAAAAATTCCATGGTTTGTGCTCGTCAAACACGCGGCGTCAAGCAAGCCCTGAAGAAACGCCAGGCAAGGTCACCATAACTAGTTCCCAGATTCCTCACACGAGCGCTAGTGCATGTCGCCGAACACGATACTTTACAGATCGCTCATTCTAACATCCCAGCGCTGGGGTACCGATCATGATAGTTCCCAGATCCCGCACCCATGCATCCTAGCGCCAGCGCTCGGCGCTGAACGCAGGAGGGGTCGACGGGTTTTCTCGGAGATCTCCCTTTTCCCTGTCCTTGTATTCCGACGCCACCTCGCTTCCACCTCGTCGGCTCTCAAGACCTCACGCAAGGTCACCATAACTAGTTCCCAGATTCCTCACACGAGCGCTAGCGAAGGACGCCGAACACGATACTTTCCAGATCGCTCACTCATACATCCCAGCGCTGTGACGCTGACCACGATAGTTCCCAGATCCCGCACCCATGCATCCTAGCGCTAGCGCTCGGCGCTGAACGCAGGAGGAGTCTATGAAGACGGTAAAAAAAAAATTGTTTTGTAAAAATTTTTTTTTTTAAATTTGATTGAAATGTTTTTTGTAAAGCGTACAGAGGTAGTGGTTAGACTACCCGCCTCCAATAATGGTGAAACAGGTTCGATTCCCGGCGGTGGATGGTCTCAGCTCGACTCGGTGGGAAGACGGGAAGCATGCAAAATAACGGATAAGAATGAGGAAAACCTAAGCAACCAAACAAGATAGGAAAGGGTAAAGGAAACAAAGTGCGCAAACAGAACTTAACAAGGCAACTAAACTGCAGGTATAAATAAACATGATCAACTAACAATTGCTTCCGTTGCAAATAAGGCTTCAACTGAGAAACGTGTGCTTTCCTGAATAACCAATTGGAGCTGGGCGATACATGGCTTACAGTATTAGGTGCTAAAAATTTATTTATCCTGAAGGGACCAACAAATTTTGGTATTAGCTTCCCTGTCAAATCCCTTCCCATATCTACCAGCACACTATTTTTACAAAGGACCAGGTCCCCTCCAAAATTGACCGGTAACCTGCTCTGGTCCATCTTCGCAGTGACCTGCAGCTTTACTACCCTGAGCCTATGGTGGACCTCCAAACTGGCATCCTGCACACACACATATGCCATTATTCCACTGAGGGCTTGCGACATATCTGGCTAAAATAGCACAATCAGAACACATTCTACATTCAGGTTATATTAAAAAAACCAATAAACCGTTACGGGAAATAATATATTAGGGATACATCCTTTAAATTTTACTTTAATTTGTCCAATACTATTGATTTTAGAATTATTAAGTAAATTTCTGAAAAATGTTTTGTCAAGTTCTTACAATATTTATAAGGATACTAGCAAACCCGGCGAACTCCGTTTCGCCACCAGATGGCTTCGTTTTATGCAACATTTCGTTTGGTGATTANAACCCGGCGAACTCCGTTTCGCCACCAGATGGCTTCGTTTTATGCAACATTTTGTTTAGTGATTAAAACATGAAGAGAAATTTTTTTTATATTTGAAAAGGAAAAATTTTATTTCATTTCACAACAGTAATGAATTGAACTTCTCTAAGTAAATGAAAGTGAATCCAAAGTAAATACGTTTCATTGAAGTGCTCTTTGGTAAACCACATATTTTGTTTTTTGGTCTGACGTTAACACAAACAAAGCGGATGGTTTCCCAACTCGTGAACACGCAACGTATAACTGC
>NQII01000922.1:7583-72659 GCA_002778355.1 Clitarchus hookeri | reverse complement strand
GGAGCCCGAGACCTTTCCAACGAATGCAAAACCGTGGAAATCTGTTCGTGCGTTGTATCAGAGATGGCGCTGTATGTAAAATAGATTTTCCCGCTTTTCTGTTAAAATTTTTCCTGAATTTTCTTTGCTATAAACCTCACGGAGCCCGAGACCTTTCCAACGAATGCAAAACCGTGGAAATCGGTTCGTGCGTTCTGGAGTTATAGCGTCAGGGAGGAAAACCCGACTTATTTTTATATAGTAGATATTTGCTGTAGTTTATTATTTAGCTAATTTTGCAAAGATCCACCTTTTAATTTTTGGAAATTCAAAAATATTAATATTAGGTACTTTTTTAAATTTCATGTATACTTCTGTATATATTTATTTTGTAAATAATATTTTAATGTAAGTAAACAATAAATAAAAAATTAAAATAGTCTCTAGGTGCATAAGAATTGATTTGTTTCTCATTTAGGCATTATTTTTATATTATTTTGAGTGTAGTTTGCCAAATTTATTTCAGGTAATTTATTTATTTCTTTTAAAAATAACATGCTGCGCTGTAAACAAATATAATGGATATCAAAGCATTTCTTTGTTCATTGAGAAACTTTACAAATTCTGTGTAAGGATAAACAATATAAGACACGGTTTATTCAACTACGTGAATGGTTAAATAAGTAAATTTTGTAAAATTATTGCGAAGGAATGAGAATTGTGTACATGTGTAATCCTCGAAGTAAATGAAAACAGGAGAAATATGTTTTCTCTCTAATTTTTTGTAGCTTCATTAAAATAAAATTCTGTGAATTGTTAANGAAAATGAATAAGGAGAAATATGTTTTCCCTCTAATTTTTTGTAGCTTTATTAAAATAAAATTCTGTGTATCGTTAACCAGCTGTAGCGCCTACGTAGTATCAAATTATAAAATATGCCAAAATAAGGGATTTATTAAATAAATGTATCTTTATATATAGCACACATGTAATTATGTCTAGAATATCTGTGAAATAGGTTTCAATATATCATGCAGTGCAGAAGGACTTTGTAAAAGCAGCATTACACGCTACACATTACGTACCGTTATATCTTTGAAATGTACTTCTGTAGTTCCACACACAAATATTGCCGAATACCGATTAGCAGTGACAAAGTGGGGTAAGGGCAACGTCCGCCATGTTTACTACATACAAATATTAGAAGTGACTCTATAGAAAATCCAACAAGACTTTCGACATTATAAAGCGATTTTCCCGGCTCCAAACCACTGTGATAACGGCTTATAGAACGTTAATTTACTCTCCTCTCAGTACATACACATTCATATTCCCACCGAAAATATGTTGGAACCACAAAATTGTTGACGTTGCCTTAAAACCAAAAGGAGGCGTACTTTTGTTCAACAGTCCTTTCAAGAAATATGTAAACTGGCAATATCAAAGAAATTTTAAAAAATTTTATACAAAATCTTATATCTTGATTAAAACATAGGAATTTGTTCGAGTTTTGAAAGGGAAAAAAAGGCTCAAAGTATAGTGCTCAGTTAATGAAAACTATCTGTAAAATTTTGAACGAATTGTTAATGCCACAGTTAGACAGTTATTACAGATTCTTAAGTGGTATTAACAAGCCATTAAACTATTACAAAAAATATTTGCATACATTGCGGTGTACTATGGAGAAAAATAAATTTTTCAATTTTTTAAATACAACAGTGTGTAGGTTTTCAGTTTTTACTCCTGCAAATATACTTCATAACGATTAATTGGCATTTAGATAGAGAATTTATCTTAACAAGTTTGTTGGTTATGAGGAAAATATTCATATCTATAGCCACCTGGTAAATTCCACCTGTGATAGAGACAGCGCTGCGTAGAGGAACACGTGCGCAGGTCATTAGTCTAAACTGACAGCGGGCACTGTCACTTGTCATGTGAGATCACATGTCCTCGTGCTACTGCATTCCTTTCTTTGCAGACGTTTTATAGAAANCACAAATCCTAAATAATATACAGTTGCTCATCTCCGGCCCTGTATCATTGGAATTGGCGTTGGTTGTTAGTATACTTGCTCCACAATTACACATTGGTTAGCTAGTGTACTATTTTATTTCTACCAATGGCAGTTATTATCTTGATAAAACTGGGAACCCCCCCGCCCCTTTTGTGTGGACGAAAGTTAATCCGTGGTTTTGTTTTTGTAGGCCGTGGGGAATCGCGTGTGGATTGGCTTACAACAGAACTAACTACTATTTTAGGCTCGTCCATAATATGAACCTGAAACTTCAAAGATAAAGTAATTTGCACGAATGAAAAATACGAACATTTCGTAAAAATGTTTTTAAGTATTCCAACGTAAGAGTTGCAGCACATTTCTATAACAAAAGCTAAGTTTGAATATTTTAAAATAAATTTTTGGTTGTGAAATTGCTTTTAATGAAGATGTACTGGAGTAAATCTGACATGATGAAGTAAAACATTACTTACTTTATTTCTTGCGAAGTTCCGCTGAATGTAGGTCTGTAAGTTTGCAGCAGATAAAGCTTGGCTTTTAAAATCAATTGAGTTTCGCTGCTTAGTAACAACTGTCGGGAGCTCAATTGTTAAGAGATTTTGTTTAGAAACAATGGACACACTGACTGAAATAACCGATTGTAGCGGAGAATTTTTATTTCAGAAATATTTCCAAAAAACCTTTGAATTTCGTTTACTTATTTATATATTACGGCCTTTTTTTTCGGGACATTTCCTTTAGATCGTCAGATGAAACATAGATATTCCATGCATTTAATTTCTTTAACAAATTTTATTTCTAAAGTGGTTCTTTTTTCCAAGATACAGTAACATTTTCTGTTACAACACATAGTCAAAGACTTTGTTTCAAGCTCGACTTTTTTAATCATAAACACAATACTTACTTCGTTTCGGTATCCTGTAATTAAGTTTTCTTGTACGGTAGATAAAATATTTCGAAGGGCGGACAATTGAGACCACGAGACGAAGCTATTAATGCTGAATATTAGAAAAGAAATCATCTGAATTAAAGTAAAAAATATTTTTAAAGTTATCTTACTGAAATTATTATTTTATACGACCCTTTTTATATGCGGAACAGCCTAAATGTTTCCATTATCTTATCCTACATACGAAAACTATAACAGTTTGTAAAAGTGCGCAGTGTTCGGACACGGAATGTCGACATTCAACAGACATAAACGTTTAGAATAATTAACTATCCATCTTTCAGATGAACACATAAGGGTAACATTCGAGAATGAATAAAAACTAAGTTTTTTGGCACACATCAAACTCAACGCAGTTAAGCTAACGGAAAACACAATTAGCAAATTATGGTACCAAATAAAACATTTATAAATATACCTTGTAAAGAGATTTGTTATTGATAATTTGCCAAAGAATATACTGAATGTGAAATAACAGCAGTGGTATGGCTGGAGTGAATTATAATGATTGTAATAAACATTAACTTTAGCCAGTTAGTGGTCGTTCATTATAGGGTTAATTTAAACAAAATAAATAAAGTACATACAAATTTGAGAAAAAATATTAAAATTAAGTTTAGCTGCCACAATCACATAGTTACGCCCTTAGTAAACTCTGTTATGGTATGTAATTGGTTCTGAATGTCTTACATAAGGATGAAATAGGATAAATAATTTATTGGGAAAAATAGTCAAAACATGCAAAATCTCGAGTCTGGTCAATGTGAATGCTGTGAAACTTAAACCGTACTTCACTCATACCACTGTGCCAGAAGGAAAAAGCACCATGAAGTCTGTCAATATCAAACGGTTTGAATTAAGCGAGTGACTTTCTGTGATAGCGATTTCTGGTTCACCTTATCTACCGAAATAATTGAGAATGTCATGTAATTGTCATAAGATTACATTATAATATTCGGCAGCTGCTTATACCTCGTAAATATAATTTGACTATTTAAAAAACTTTGTATCCATATCTTAATTATTTTGCGTCGTTTATTCATAATTTCCATATGTTTATATAAGGAATACACATATAAAGTTTAATAATTAAATTTCAGTGGTTGTGATTAAAAATTATATAAATATATATTCAATTTAGATAATTATAATGTTTGAAATTAAATTCTCTTTTACATATACACTATGTTTATATATTAATATTTATTAATATTATGGAAGCATTAGTTTCCATAACATTTCCATGTGAAAAATGTTTGTTAACTCTCAACTATATAGTTGGGGAGGAAAAAAAAAATATAAATTATGAAGTAGAATATATAACTCACATTGTCTTTGTTCACGATTGTGAGTAAGTAAATCGCCTTTGAAATTGTAATGTAAAACTGATAAATAATGAAAATAAATTCCGTAGAGGAGTTCTTAAAGGGCAATACACTAAAATGCAAAGTAATAATAAATTGAAAATTATTTTTATGTAACTTTTCAGAGAGGATTCTCGCTTTCATTACATTATTTGTAAATTGGACTGATTTTGCTTTTCAATAAGATATTTCAATNAGAGGATTCTCGCTTTCATTACATTATTTGTAAATTGGACTGATTTTGCTTTTCAATAAGATATTTCAATAACGCGCTTAATATAAAAAAAATTTACATTTACATCAATTTATAATTACCAAATTTTGGCCCCGGGGGCTGTGCGCTTATGAGCGCTGGCTACAATGAGTTTAAAAGAGAAATAAATATTAAATAACGTCCATCTTAATGCATAAATTTAAAGACAGGCGTTTCAAAAATAAGTTATTCCACGCGATAATTATAATTGAAAACTGGCACGCACTATCATACCCCTACTCTTGTTCCAACGCTACCTCCACCCTCCCCAACTCCCCCTGCTTGTACAATGTGATATACTGCAGCACGCGAGCGATGAACACTGAACTTTAACTGTGGTACACTATAACTACAAGACAGCAAACTTCAAGTAATCCTCTAGATAATGAAGGCCTCGCCCCTTGTGCAAGTACAACACCTCGCCTGGTGCTACGTGTGTTTCACAGTCGACGACATACAATAGGCGAAACAGATGGACCTGAGATTTAATAAAGAAGGCCTCAATTTTACTTTTACTCGACATATCAGTCTGGCAGTCCCCTTCTCTAACACCACTCGGAGCCACGGTTTCTGACCTTGTTCTCTCTGAACCTAGAGCCTGGCTTTGTGCAGTGACCAGGCTGCTCGCCCCCTACCACGATGTACGTGGTTCAATTCCCGATGGGCCACACCAGATGTCCATACGCGATAAACAAGGAGGACTTTGTCGTTGGTCAACGATCTTCCCCTGTGTACATCCTCTTCTCCCACAGTTACATTTCGTTGCAATTCCGTGAAAATGTTCCCCACTATCCACTGTCTGCCGAACACGCGTCATATCTTGGTATTTTGGTTGCTTAAGGTCTCAACAACTCTCTGTGCCTGAACGTGCCCTCGCATTACCTACAGAATACGGAGGAGAAATACTCTGATAGGAGCCAGCAGATGGCGTTTCTATACATAATATTTTCAACACATTACCGGCAAATGGCATACTTGCAATTACTGCTCATTTTAAAGCAGGATCATGCTGTGAAAAATTGTAATAACTTTAAGACGGTGATTTATAAATCCAGGGGGACAACATCTCCNTAAAGCAGGATCATGCTGTGAAAAATTGTAATAACTTTAAGACGGTGATTTATAAATCCAGGGGGACAACATCTCCCTCTTTAATATTGTTCATGATAATAATCAACTTTATATTTCCAAAAAAAAATTAAAAGATGCATTATTTACGTCACTGGTTGAATATATTCTCGAATATAGGAGGTCAAAATTAACCGAAATTGGTGTTAATTTAAGGTTTGCCAAATAGAATATGCCCAGCCATTTCCCATGATCAAGTAATGGTGTTTATCTCTCTTTAAGATATTTAAAATAAATATCCTTGCTAAATAATAAATCAACAAACAAAGATGCATCATGCACACTCAGCTGAAAGCGCACCCATGCATACTGCACATACGGAACGCATACTACAAACATCATTCCCAAGCCAGATATAAGCTTATTTTGGTAATCCTTAAGAAAGAGGGATTGAAAATACCATCTTACAAATGCAAACAAAGAGGAAACCGAAACATATTTACAAAAAAAGAAAACTGTCGAAGCGAAACAGACCTAACGCTCCCAATTAGCGTTTTCTCCCTTTCGTCCAAGCAAAGGCAAGGAGTCAGAAATCCTCATGTCAATTATTATTGCACACAGATTCCAGGCATGTGCAGGACTCAAACCCCAATGAGCTAAAATACACTCTAGTCACTGAGCCTCCCAGAAAACGCATCTAGTAAGTAGTCGTATTCTCTGCTTAATACTTTTGGCCCCATTAAGGTTGTATATAACCAGCGGGTAAAACAAAGGTCCAAGGCTCTTGGCCACGCAGTTTGAAACACATGGAATCCCGTATGTCTTCCGGTGGATGGGACCTAAGATTTATGGATTCCTTGAACAATATCAGACTTCAGAATGAGATGCGGCAATCAAACTGAAGTTTTACACTGTTTATTACAGGAAGAAAGAATACATACAACATACATTTTAAGATAAATGAAAGAGAGGTGATGCGGACGCCCTCATATTTTATAAACGCAATTTAAAGATGCATTATTAGAATATACCACGTGGCCTGTTCTTGCAAGAAGGTGCACCAAATAATACGTTCTTACGAATGACGAGAGACGGTTTGACGTTTGGCAAAGAAATTAAACAAAAAAACATGAGACCTCAGAGAGGGACGTTTGTAACCAAGTCAACATATTCAGCTTCATTAGAGACGAATGTTGTTATTTTCATAGGCGTATATTAAATGCTTTTATAATAAAATTTTCTGTTATGGCCAGTTTGTATGTTTTCTTCATAATCCTACGTTATTCCAGGTTGTGTGTGCACTTCGAGGTGTTCCCTCTTCTCATTCTTTGTTTAATTGTGTGTCCTTTCAAACTGTATTTTAAATATTTTTAGCACATACTTATTCTTGGGGTTGATGCATATCTATTTTATTCATTGTTTTATCAATCTTGCCTGCTATGATGTTTATAGTCTCTGCAGTTTCGAAAACTAAGTGATGATTTTCTAACTTTAGAAAATAGAAAATTTTTCTTTTCATTTACAAATTACCTTCTTGACAGGACACTTTTCATCGTCTTGTATGTACGAAATCTACGTCGGGAGTGTATGACTTAGGTATTATTCGGACAGCGACGAGCGAACATCGTTTTTACCAAAGGTGTAACATTCTATAACATCGCCTGTGCTGTTACTGTGAGAAGAAAATTTAAAATCTGCTATGCTCGACAACGTGAGGTGGACTGTATCCAAATAAATGAGCGAGATATATTCACTTGTGACAAGTGTAAATCGTAGTTTGGTCGACGAAGTAACATCCTGAAAATACGTCTTGCAATATGTTATTGTTATTGTCACTGCCTTATAAGCACTATATACCAGAATTGCATCATCGGAGTTGTGCTGTGATGGTATATGATGCTGTGTGCACTGGAGAATATACTAAATCGAAAAACTCCGCTGTGAATGCTGAGAGCAGTTCGTTGGTTCCGTCAAGATATCAGCGCAACTACTGTGATGAGACTTTCGCTAGTAGAAATATATATTTCGCAAAGTGTTCATATGCAAGGAACCTACGGATCGGTGATGATAATGCGTCTGAGGGGCCTAGAGAACCCCCGATACCCCTGAAGTAAAAATCTGTGATGCTGCAACATCCGTTTTTGTTGGTGTAATTGACAACATTAATATAGTTTCGTTCATACACTATATTTTTCCTATGCCTATGATGTGCATGAATGCTGCACTTGTCAACTCATCACTAGGTACAACAGCAACTGCGCCGTTGCCTCCCATGGTGCATCACAAAATACACATTATGTCATGTGTGTGGGTAAATAGGCAGCCTGGTTCATATTAAATAACTTAGTTTGGCAGTGGCTGATGTGAAGAACAGATCGTCTCAGCTCGTCACAGTAAATTACTTTAATGTTATATGTTTCTTCAGCTGTACCATTTAGTTCTTAGGCTGTGTCGTCTCCGGCATAATTTGGGACTTCGACTGAATCACTTTCGCCAGAGAAAACTTATTTTTGCAGCTATTGCAAAACTTATTCGCACCTACACATCGCATGTTGGCAAGAATTTTATCGGTATAAAAGCATTCCAAACGCATTAAGTATATGTTCTTACGGTGATAGTCTTTGTTTTACCGTAACCATACTTTCTGCAAGCATGTTACGTCATGCAACGTCAAACTTCATGACTCATAGATGATTGGGTGTTAGTTCTGCAAGAGAGAGTTCCTGGAAACTCCACAGTCGGTGTCATGGACGATTATAACGTTATGTCAATCATATGGTTTGGTATCGTGTTTAGTAAAATAGAACTGTAGGCGACGTGTATTAGGATGCAATCTTTTCATGTAGAAGTATATCAAATCAGTTTTTTCTTTAGAGTTTTTGTGTCAATATAAATGCAGTATATAAGTGTGTTCATTTCATTTTTTTTTTAGCCTTACCTCGTAACCACCATGTTATATACCAACATATTTTCATTAAATAAAAGCTGTAATGCAAATACATTTAAGAAAAACAATATATAATTACTCACCACTGTGCCTATAAAAGGTCGTTGTGTTTATTGATGCCTACATACATTCTCGTGACAAAAATTATGCCCGGGAAATTAATTACTCCATATATAAAAAAAATGTATTCAAAAATTAAACATGACTTTGTAAATATTAACATAATAGTATTTTGTTTAATATTCATATCTGACTGAATAATACGAGTTCTATAATATGTCGCTGTATAAAAACTTTTATGAAGGTTTTTAAAGGAAACGGCGATACATTTAAATAAAACCTATTACTTTACCATACTTATTTCATGAACATAATATTCTATTAAAATATGTTCTTGAAACTAATCAATAATCGTGTTTGTGGATATATCCTGAGCCAGATATGGNCATAATATTCTATTAAAATATGTTCTTGAAACTAATCAATAATCGTGTTTGTGGATATATCCTGAGCCAGATATGGCTTTGTTATAAGAGAATTGGAATATTTACAAAAATTNCTTGAAACTAATCAATAATCGTGTTTGTGGATATATCCTGAGCCAGATATGGTTTTGTTATAAGAGAATTGGAATATTTACAAAAATGACACAGAGAAGGACATATACTTCACTTTTGCTTTGGTGTGGAAAGATGAAGTTGCCCAAAAATGTTTGTGTAGGGGAAAGTCAGTTGATCCGTTGATTTTAACTGAGTGCCCAATCATTTCCGAAGAGAAACAGTCTCAAACTATTGAATCACTGGTATCAAATGTCACTGTCTACACAGCACTCCGGGTAAATACAGTCCGCCAGGCGTTCTGCAGGTGCAAGTGCACTCTCATTCCTCCAGCTGTCCGGTCATGTACCGTTATTAATCAACACATATGGCCTCTCACTATGCTCCACTTTGGACTTTGTTTGCATCTCTCCAGACGTTTGACTTCGGGCATTGATGCGTGTGACTAGTGAGCTCTCGGCACGTATATGGTGGTAAAATCCTGGAGGAAAGTCCCATCACTATCCCTTTAGGAAATTTACCTGGGCTGAGATTATCGTTCCTTGAAACGGATGTGCGACGACAGGTTCGCACAACACAATACAGCATTCAGCTGTCTCAATTAGTTAATTTCTTCGGCCTGTCAGTGTAAAGTCTAAGCCAGAGTTTCTATGACGTTACCACTTGACGGAGACATTGCAGTGAACAGTGGACCGATCACGTTTAAATACTGAGAAAATTCTCTCACGTTATGTAAGATTTTATGAGCCCCTAATTTGAGGCACATTTTGAATGGATGGAATAATCTCTGTTGATCATTATAATTTATAAATGTCGTTCGTATATTTGAGAATTTTTTAATACACAGTCTTATTGGTAATGTTTAGAATGAGCAAAGATGCACGATGTCACGTTTGGCTATACATATAAATTAACAGAAGCCAGATTGTACTGCACCTATTAATTTTAAAACTATTTGCAGCCTGCTTAAATATTGAGGTGTAAGATACATCTTCCGCATTCGCGTATTACATCACATGTACGTAAACTATAGCCTGTTACACACGGTTCACTTTCTTGTATAAGAAGGTGTACAACTTTTTCCTGTGACTGGATAACGTGTTTGCAAGTGGCTTACATGCAAGGGCTTGCCTGCAGCTAGAATCATTTAGAGACTGTTATATATTTCGTTTACCATCTTGTGCAAGTAGTTTCTTTATATTTGCATATTATACGTTTATGAAGTTCCCTTTCATTTGTTTATACTAAAATTGTTAATTTGAGAGTAGANATATTTGCATATTATACGTTTATGAAGTTCCCTTTCATTTGTTTATACTAAAATTGTTAATTTGAGAGTAGAAAACTGATTTTAATTCTGTATTAGTGATTTTTAGGTTTGTAAATTATTGTGTGTTGTGGTGGAAATGAGTGACTGGCATGCTGCANTTAATTCTGTATTAGTGATTTTTAGGTTTGTAAATTATTGTGTGTTGTGGTGGAAATGAGTGACTGGCATGCTGCAGCATTCAAGTATTACTACTGTGTGTACAGTATGCACATGGGACTTGAATACAAGAGAGTGTTTACCTTCTTGTTCANCATTCAAGTATTACTACTGTGTGTACAGTATGCACATGGGACTTGAATACAAGAGAGTGTTTACCTTCTTGTTCACCTTTTCGTGATCACCTTCTTGTTCACAAAAGATGTCCGCCTGTATCGGGCTCTACACTCGACTCCAATGGCCAGTTTATTATGGATCAGTATCCGTACGGGTTTCAAGACTGAGACCTGTTGCAAAACTAGTACGCCTGAACTTATTGAACCATGNTATGGATCAGTATCCGTACGGGTTTCAAGACTGAGACCTGTTGCAAAACTAGTACGCCTGAACTTATTGAACCATGGTTAATTTAAAATACTGCTAATAGAGCATTGTTTTACTATAGACTGTGTACCCTCCCCTTGACAATTTCTGAATATTATAAAGCGGTAGAAATCAGGTTCCATAAAATTCAATGTTTAAATTACTCGAGAGACATAACGTAAGATATATATAGGACTAATACGAATTACGAGTCTTACATTTACCGTGTTATATATTTACGCCTAGGCTGACTTAAAAAANAAATATTTCGCCATCTTTAGTCCAAGGTATTTTAAGTTACAAAAAATTACTCGAGAGACATAACGTAAGATATATAGGACTAATACGAATTACGAGTCTTACATTTACCGTGTTATATATTTACGCCTAGGCTGACTTAAAAAANGATATATAGGACTAATACGAATTACGAGTCTTACATTTACCGTGTTATATATTTACGCCTAGGCTGACTTAAAAAAGAAGCTCGTTTCGAAGTAATGGCACAAATGAGAATATTTCAATTTTGTACGAAATAAGTTAAATTTTGTTCCAATATTTTACTACATTTGAACTTTCATTAATGTTTTGACATTAAGAGGCTTGTACTTTACTCCACACACGCACTTATTACAGGCCAGTCCCTTGCGAGTAATTGTATCTCATAGACTGCCCTAAAAAAATTAGTACCTTTATAGTATTTAATAGTAAAACAAAATTGAACAACTTTTTATGAATTGGTTTTTATGCAAAAACCGTCAAATATTTAGTTTCTACAGTAGTGCATATTTAATTTTCCATTTTACTCTTTAACATTGTCTTGAATTACGTTGTTCTCTTGTACATTTACTTGTACTTGTATAGAGTTTCTGATAAAACATTGTGGTTTATAAGGAAATAATACTTGATGATACTTTCCAGGTACACACCGACTTTATAAGAAAGTCATTGGGCATTATTATTATAAATCAATTGCTCTGAAAATNGATACTTTCCAGGTACACACCGACTTTATAAGAAAGTCATTGGGCATTATTATTATAAATCAATTGCTCTGAAAATTAGAATTAATTATTATCAATTACTATAAAGTTGTTGAATGTAGTACGTGTTGTTGATATAATTGTATATTTTTTTCAAGCTGTTTGGTAATTTTTAAATGTAATATATCGATTAGAGCTGTAATTTCAATAATTTTAACAGCGTCTTACAATAAAGTCTTGATATCAATGTGAATAAAATTTTTACATAATATTAATATAATATTAGGGACATTGTACCATACTGAGAGGAAAACGCAGCAAAGATTTATAGTTTTCAAAAAATCGTATTGACTGATGATGCGTTTATTATGATGAAAGTAGTTCCACGTGAAACATTGTTTGTCGGATACGNTGACTGATGATGCGTTTATTATGATGAAAGTAGTTCCACGTGAAACATTGTTTGTCGGATACGAAACTCCAATTTGCGATGCAATATTAATGTATTTTGGTAAGAAAGAAGCATTGTAAAAATATACTGTCAAATTACGAGACACCACGAGTACTCTAGTACATTATTTGAAATGGCTTTGTAGACGTATGCACATATTACACTGTATTAGATTAGATTTATTCATACCATAAATAATTATTTCGCGGTCACGTTTTCCAAGCGCGGGTATTTTTCATTGGATGTGCACTGAAAAGATAAAAAAAATTGATGCAAATATCAAGTGGAAAATTGATTTTTGTGACGAAATCCAATTCAGGAATAATAAAACTGTAGATCACGACAATAAGTTTTACTCTAGTGTATATAATCCACGCTGAACAAGAGGAACTGTGATCAGACGAAAAATAATGTCCGTGTTTTATGTGGGTTTTTTTGGTTTGCAATCTTTTCTACAGCAGTTCATCGAATGAATCCGCACGATACATGAGTAACTTAACGTTTCTCCTACATGCGCACTTTGTAGAGTATTTCGACTAGTGATGTGATAACTGATCGATGGCAATCCTCCACGCCGCCCCGTCNTGCGCACTTTGTAGAGTATTTCGACTAGTGATGTGATAACTGATCGATGGCAATCCTCCACGCCGCCCCGTCGACGTAAGGAAACACTTGCAAGGGATATTAATGTAGATAGGCCGAGCGAGCACAGTCACGTGGTCTGTGCGATCACATGACCGCATTTCTTTCTTTTAATACGTCTGGATGAAACTGTAACGAGTTAGGAGCCGGAAATCCTGAATCATCTACGGCTACTCGTCACCATTTAGCTAGAATCTTACAACATTCATATGCCATTAGTGTGTGCGTTTGTGTTGCCGGAAAAATGTGGAGCACTCATGACATTGTTTCTACTAAATGTGCTAATAGAGCCTGCATATCCANATGACATTGTTTCTACTAAATGTGCTAATAGAGCCTGCATATCCAACTTTTTCAAGGAAACTCTGGTTTCGAAAATTATACATTTCATAATAAACGTTTTAAATGCTACCAGGAAACAAAATGGAAGGAGTACTTCAATACAGTTATCAGTTATCGCTGACGCTATATTATCAACATCTGCAGATAATGTGGCAATAAAATAGTCAATTTAATCCATGACAACAAGTTTGAAATAAAATATCCTTAACACTAAATTTCGTTACAGATATTCCATTCTCCTTGTAAATTATTTAAGTATCTTCATTGATGTGACGTTTTCCTGTTTTACATTCAGAGTCAAACCTCATTTGATTACACTCTTTCANATTTAAGTATCTTCATTGATGTGACGTTTTCCTGTTTTACATTCAGAGTCAAACCTCATTTGATTACACTCTTTCACTCTCCTTTTGAAAAATATTGCTGTAACTTCATATATGTAGCATTCACCTATACCCAACCAAAACATTATTTTTAAAGCTTTACGTGATTATCTGCAAATTATTCTCTTATATTCTCAAAACGGGAGCTAATTCTATCCAAAAAGTATATCTTAAATATGACAAGTCACCAAAGGCCAGACGCAGATTATTTACCTATCGTGGTAAGTTGTTTAAGCGGCTGGGTTTACTTCCGTGTTGTGTCGGTACGATATGTAGGGAATACTAATTCATCTTGTCCATCACATGTGCACATTCTCAAATGAGAAATGTTTAAAAGTTTTTCAAATGTTAAGCCTTTGTGTAACTGGGGGCCTCAGTGATCCAGCTTTTATGTAGAAAGGAAAAACTGTTATTTTGTTTTCGTGAGTGGAGGTTGTTTGAGGTTCGTCTTGAATTATACCGATTACGTATAAATAAAAACAAAACACAGATACATGACTTGTCCGTAATGTGAATCTGAAACCTGGGAGATCAAACTGGTGTAGGTACAGTTCAAGATATTAACTATCGTAGAGAACGCTTGATTGCACAACACTAAAATATAACGGAAGCTACAGTTAAAAACGCAAAAATTATATTTATAAATGGGAGTACTAATAAAATTTATAGTAACGATTATGAGCTCAAATAAATTTGAGAAGGCAAAGGAAAATGTTACTTACTTTTTCTTATCACGATGTACCAAGGAATACCTCTAAAGTTCGGAGAAGCAGAAAACCATTCACAAATCTAACGCACTTCGTTGCCTAGTAACTACTTATTCCAACTTAATAATAGGCGGATTTGTTTTACAGATAATATAACTTATTGTTGCGATGATTATTCTGTCTGCGTATTAATTTGCTGAATATATGATTCAATGGTGTCGTTATTTTCATTAATTGTTTTCAATAATCTTTAGTATTTCAATTAGTAATCCTAATTATGTGGAATTTTAATATTTTGACTATTATTTTCTCCCTTCCTACGAACAGCGTAATCGTCCGGCACGATTCCCGCATGCGAAAATCCGGGAACGATCCCGCCGGAAATCGAACCCGGTTCGTCTAGGTGACAAGCGAGTAGTTTAACCACCAAACCACCGCGGCTCCGCCTAATTATAGTCTGTTAGTGGTTTCTGCAAACTCTTTGAATGAAACCTTTGAAAAATCACCCCACAAATGACGTGCTTCGTCCTTACCTTAATGTATCTTGTATCACAAGCGTTTTATACTTTTTTGAACAATAACGTATGTTATGTTTGGTACGTGTTATGTTTTCCAGCCAACAAACATGCCTGCTCGGCGCTGAGTTCAACCTTTCAAGACGCGAGACGCCTGTCGTTGCGTCTACTTTCAATACATATGTGTATGACTGGTTGTGCCTTGTGGCACGTACCTTGCAAGGCGTCTGGCCTGCGCGCCAAAGACACGTCGTATCGTTATTAGAGAGCAATTATGTCATGTAGCAAAGCTTGTGATGGCTGTTGATAAGGCATACTGTGTTTCCTATTGGTCTGGAGGCCTGGCCTGCGACTCTGTACGCGGGAGGGGTTTGCAGACCGTGTATATAATGTGCGTGGCGATCTAGGGAGGAGAGTGCCAATAAACCCTACACTTACATTTACTAACATAGCAACAGTGGTTAATGCTATAATAATGGGCCCGGAGTCCAACTAGCACATGGACACAGCAGCACGCCGCCGGCTCAATGATTTGACCCAAGTCTGTCAGGCTGCAACTAGATTTACAAACCCACTTAACTAGTTATAGGAACTTTGGTCCCTGGTCTCCTGGCAGCACGGGCTTCCGGTGGCATATAAGAGACAGGCGGCGAGGAGTGAAGATGTTTGTCGACGTCTGTAGGACTCGGTTCACGGGTGAGGATGCACTGCGCGATATGTACTAACAGTTTAAACATTAATGGAGATATCCGATGGAAAATTTGCTTTTGTGNCGCGATATGTACTAACAGTTTAAACATTAATGGAGATATCCGATGGAAAATTTGCTTTTGTGGAGAAATCCAATCCCGCAATTATAAAACGGCAAATCACTTTAGTAAGATAACGATATCGCATATCTTATGAGCGACTCACTCTCCTTGACTGTTCAGGTAAATAGCCGTTTCATTTTATTTGTTGTTTTTTTTGTGTGCAATTATACCTACTGCACATTTTTTGTGGAATCCGCACGAAACATATGTAATTTTGTGTTAATCTGATATGCTGATTTTTTAAATGATTTCAACTATTAACTTTATGAAGTTCGTGAACGATAGTTATCCTTAACACTAACCCTATGACGAAAGGGAGAACATCCAAGTGGTATTTATTTACACTGTAAATAAATTTCACCTTCCTGTCTAGAAATGAAAGAATTTATCCTACACAATATATGAAGAAAAGACCCCATATACGGTTGAAAATATAGAAATATTTAGCCTCTTTACAAAACAAAGTTCGGAACTTTCATACCGATCTGTCTCTTTCCTGGGCAAATTTTGATGTATGTGAAAATAATTTACTATTCCCGCACTCTCACTATACATATCCACAGATGTGGCATATTTGCGATTAATTTCTTAGAATGTAGACAAGCACAGTGGCCGTGTCATTTGATCTGTGTGAACACATGACCGCATTTCTTTCTTACGATAAGTTTTGAATTAAACTGTAAGAGTTCGGAGTAGGAAAACCTGAACATGCATACACAATTTGCATGTGCGTTTATGTTAGAGGAGAACTTCTCAGCACTCGTTACATTGTTGTACTAACGGCTTAATAATAAAAATTAATTATATATTCTTTTTCATAGCAATCCTGTTTCAAAAACTCTAAATATATTAATACATTTCTTAAATGCTACCGAGAGGCAAAATCAATACTTGCAGCTTGCAATGAAATAAATGTGCCAATTTTTTTATGACATCGGGTTTGAATTAATTGGCTATCTTCAACTCTAAATTCAGCGATAGATATTCCATTCTCCGTTTTGAGCGGACGCGGTGGTCAAGTGGTCAGACTACTCGCATCCCACCAAACCGAAAGGGGTTCGATTCTCAATAGGGACGCTCCCGGATTTTTGCACGCGAGACTCGTGCTGGACGATGACGCTGCTTGGCGAATTTCCTCGATGATCTCCAGTTTCACCGACTCTTGCCTTCCGTTGCTGTTCCTTACTCACCTCACTTCGTTCTCATCCGCTTTGAAGACATCGATCTCAAAGTACGCCCAAATCAATCCACTCCATTCCATTACCTTTTCAAATTATTTCAGTAGTTACCTTCATGAATTAAGGTCATTATGTAATTTTACATTCGCAGCCAACCTCATTTTTTGGCAGCCATTCCATTATAGATTAGAAATAAAGCAGTAAATTGATAAATCCATTATTCCCCTATATCAAAGTATA
This sequence comes from Clitarchus hookeri, assembly GCA_002778355.1. Taxonomy (NCBI): domain Eukaryota; kingdom Metazoa; phylum Arthropoda; class Insecta; order Phasmatodea; family Phasmatidae; genus Clitarchus; species Clitarchus hookeri. The sequence continues at coordinate 55,423 of NQII01000922.1, read as the reverse complement.
CTTCATTTCAAAATATTTTCATGTTCATTNTAAAGCAGTAAATTGATAAATCCATTATTCCCCTATATCAAAGTATACTTCATTTCAAAATATTTTCATGTTCATTGGTAATTTGTTATAATCCTAGAAATGACGCTAATTTTATCACAAAAGTATACATTTTATGACAAGGGACCCTAACTTCAGAAGCAAATAATTTATTTCGAGAGGTAAATTGTATAAACGACATGAATTACTCTTGATTTGTTTCGGTACGAAATGCTGTGACTACTCTTTAATCTGATATATCACAAATGTACATTCTCGAAAGGAAAATATTTCATGGTTTTTCAAATGAATCACTCCGTTGTTTAACTGGGCGCCTCGGTGCACCAGTTTTCATGCAGTAAGGAAAATCTGTGCTTATGATTCCGTGAGTGGGAGTAGAGTTTCACCTTAAATTTAACTAAATACATTACATAAAAACAGAACAAAGATAGATGACGTTTCCTAACATGAACCTTATACCTCGGATATCGATCTGGTGGACAATATGAGAGCTAGAATGCACAGGATTATACAGAACATTATTATAACAAATCCTGAGATTGAAAATATTAAAACTGAGATGTATGAATGGGAGTACTACGTAAACTAGTTTTAACGATAAAAAGTTACAATAAATATGATAAAGCAAAGGCAAATATTACTTACTTTTTCTTACAAGGGTGTTCTGCGGAATGCCTCTGAAGTTTGGAGATGTGCAAAATCCTTTCACAATTCTAACGAGTTTNTTCTTACAAGGGTGTTCTGCGGAATGCCTCTGAAGTTTGGAGATGTGCAAAATCCTTTCACAATTCTAACGAGTTTTGCTGCCTAGTAACAACCTCTTTGAGGTCTATTGATGAAGACCTTGTTTGGCAGATATTATAACTGTTTGTTGCAATGACGTATTCTCTCTGTAGATGTGTTCGCTTTAAATATTATTCAGCGGGTATCGTTACTTTTATCAATTTTAGCGTTGTGATAGCTGGAATTTCATTGAATTTTTTTTTGCGAAAACATTATCTGGCTATAATTTTTGTAAACAGTAAGAGAGGCGTCGAAATTTTTTACTTTTAAATTTTTAAAAATAAATTCAGAATTAGTACTATGTTTTTAAATATACCTATTTTCCCTCAATTGTTTTTGACTACATGCTTATTGCTGCTTATCACTCGGAATGTTAATTAGGCACGCCAATTACTGAAATTATTGTTATGTTTTATTTCAAGGTGCATGCCTAGTACACACGACTTTACGCCAACTGTTTACAATGGCTCTACTGTGTATATCTGCATTGTGTTTCTTTGAGGTACCAGCCAACGCCGTTAGTTTAAATCTCTCTTTTATTACACGTTGCCATGAAATATAAGTTTTTTTGCTCTAGTAAATGGCATTTTTGCATAAAATGCAGTGTCATGTTTCTGAATATGGACTGAATAAAATAAATTTCGCTTCTCATAATTTATTTTGAATGATATCTTCTTCATCCTCCGGCCACACATCGACCCCCAAATACAATACACACTATTTTGCGCCATATCACGGAAACGATGATTTATAGCAAAACAAATATAACAGAACAAAGTTATTGGCAACAAACAGGTGGACGTAAACATGTAAGGCATATTTTGCCATTTTTCCTATGGTTTAGGAAATATGGCCGGAAAATGGCTTCGCAAACAAGGCATATTCCTATTCCAGCAACCATATGTCTAAATTGGTGCATCCTGGATTTAAAAAGTAGAAGATCAAAACTGTCGGCAACAAAACAACAAACAAAATAAGATGGTATATATGTTATATATCTTGTACGGTTGAGAACATATTGGGACAAAGCCATTTTGCAACCAAGTACTCTTACTGGGTTTTTAAGGTCACCAGATGTGAATAATGTTATGGCTCCAGTTCCAAAAATGTTCAGGACGATCCAATTGACAAATCCACATGATCACATGCTATGTAGNTATGGCTCCAGTTCCAAAAATGTTCAGGACGATCCAATTGACAAATCCACATGATCACATGCTATGTAGTTACAATTTGCATTTTTAAGTAGCTCGATTAGGAGGGTACGCCATTCAAAAAGTCTTGTCAATAGCCTAAGGTGGTATTTAGGGGCTTTATTTTCACTCGAACAGGGTACATTAACAGAAGTTTAATGAAAAGTAATCGAAAAATGTTTCAAATAAAAGAAAACTAACTATTTCACTTTACCGACAAAAAAAGTTCATCACACTCTGTAAAACTTAAGGTTTCTCTTAAAATGTTGTAGCACTGAATTTACGGTAAAATGTCAGGATGTATAAATAAACACCATAACGAAATGTACTGAAAANGTTGTAGCACTGAATTTACGGTAAAATGTCAGGATGTATAAATAAACACCATAACGAAATGTACTGAAAATTACCTCATTTTGACTCCTTAAACCAAAAAGTTAGCAATATAATGTTACCCAAGATTACATGTTGCCGTCGAGATTATTTTGAAAATGCATTGCGAGTGACATATGTGTCTGGGTATAGATTTGTTGATTGTGTATAACTTCTGATTTGTTTATAACACTTTATTCCTTTGCTATTTTTATAAAAATATCAAAATCAGTTTCAACGGTTACATGAAGTAACAATCTTCTTCATTGATGCATGAAATGAAACGTCGTAACAGAGCTGGCCAGACTCTGTCGGAAAAGGAGGTATTTGTTAGAACCGGACCGGAGCAGCTTCTGTCTTCACCCCAAGGTTACTGCCATGTTACCTGGAGTCTCGTAAACTACACTCTGTTTGTGGCTCCCCAAGAAGTAGTTGAGCGGTGTTGGATCAGGTGAGCCAGCAGTTCAGGTGAAAGGACTTCCTTTCCCTATCCACCTTCCTGGAAAGTGTTGATCGGCACACCCTTTAACATCAATGACAATGTCTGTTTCAAGAACCACTGGTAGAAATAATGATCACGTCGTGCTGGTAAGTAGTATGATCCTAACAAACTGTCATAAACACTGTTTGCCATCTAATAATATTTGGTATGAGGTAATGATCGTTGCGTGCGTGTTTATGTCAGCCCACACATAGCTGGTATTGCTGTTGTAAACAGGGCCGTGAGTGAAATGCGTTCCTCCCGTAAAAAGAACGGACTTGTAAAATTCCGGATCACGATCTATTTGCTGTGGAAACCGTGTACAGTATACCGTTCTGTGTAGAAGTTTAGTAGTGCCTACTGACTGGACCTTTCTACNTCCTGGAAAGTGTTGATCGGCACACCCTTTAACATCAATGACAATGTCTGTTTCAAGAACCATTTGTAGAAATAATAATCACGTCGTGCTGGTAAGTAGTATGATCCTAACAAACTGTCATAAACACTGTTTGCCATCTAATAATATTTGGTATGAGGTAATGATCGTTGCGTGCGTGTTTATGTCAGCCCACACATAGCTGGTATTGCTGTTGTAAACAGGGCCGTGAGTGAAATGCGTTCCTCCCGTAAAAAGAACGGACTTGTAAAATTCGGGATCACGATCTGTTTGCTGTGGAAACCGTGTACAGTATACCATTCTGTGTAGAAGTTTAGTAGTGCCTACTGACTGGACCTTTCTACTAGGGTATGAGGTGCAGTAACGGCATAAAGTGTGACGAAGCCACTTCATAAGCAGTGATGGTAGATGGTTTTTCCTCCCATAAGGTACGGACATCTTCTTAAATTAGCCGTACGCTTTCTCCTCTGCGCGCTACAGTTTCAGTTGTGTGGCAGAACATAATTTCTTTCCATTAAGAGCCAGTAAATCATCGCCAAAATGCTGTGTTCTGAATGTCTTATAGCAGGGTTCCTTTGTTGGTGACAATCGTGCAGGTAATCTGCNGAATGTCTTATAGCAGGGTTCCTTTGTTAGTGACAATCGTGCAGGTAATCTGCCGTAGCACTTGACATCATCATACATTAAATACATGTTTGTTAACCCTGCAGACACGTATTTGTTCACATTAAAAGCGGAACAATAATGTTTAAGAAAGAATGCCAACTACATATTTTCAGCTACCGGCTTGCGGTTTCTCATGACGCACGTGCATATTGTTACTTTCAGATGCATTTTCGTTGGGAGTTCAAACATGCCCTCAAAACACATGTTTTATTACCTACAAATGATTAAACAACCTTCCTTTGTTTGAAGGGGCAGTTGTCTTGCAAATTATGTTAAAAAGGCATAACAAATGGATGACATTTTCGTAGATATGGACATGGTAATCATCCGTATNAATTATGTTAAAAAGGCATAACAAATGGATGACATTTTCGTAGATATGGACATGGTAATCATCCGTATTGATATTTCATGCAATTTTTGAGATTAATGAGTTAACTGTGATATTATAGTTGCAACTACCATTTATTTTTGACCGGCGATGTTNTGCAATTTTTGAGATTAATGAGTTAACTGTGATATTATAGTTGCAACTACCATTTATTTTTGACCGGCGATGTTGTATTTAATTAAATTTTCAGATGATAATGACCTTTGTATGATAGTAAATTGTACGAATTTTTTTCATGTCTAATGATTTCCACTATTTTAATATATTAAGGTAGTATAGTCATACCTCTCTCAAGAGTAAATTATATGATTTATGATTACTTCAAGCTTCAAGACATACGTATATTCTATCTCATTTTCCAGATATAGTAAATCTCCTACAATAGCACGCTGTATACGATACGCCCATTGCAACGTAAAACACTGAATTAAACAAAATCATACTTGGCTGTAAAAATGATTGATATTCGCAACATAACGCCACGATATTATAATACAGCACTGCTGCAATTATTACGTGAGCCAAGATGTTGTTCGCAACCAGATCAAAAGTGACTACATGGCACGAATAAAAAAAATCGCCACCAAAATATCGTACGTAAGCTAATCGAAATCTTCGTATCACAACAGGATATATTGAAGGGTACAACAAGACATCAAGGAACTGTGTAGACATATAACAAATAGAGGATAAATTTTCTACATATAATATGAAGCTATTTCATAACATAATTTGTTAAAACTAATTAAATACGTACCGAAGAAACCACTGTTCTTCACAGCAACATAAATAATAACACGCATCCATTGAAACTCTTAAGTTGCTAAAAAATTTCTAAATGTAATTAAATAAACTCAACTGAAGTTATTTCGATTTTCAAATTATTATAACAAACGTTAATTACATGTAGACAAACTGGTCACATTTAAAAAAAATTGTGTAATTTTACACCAAATATATGTAGCGGCAGTGTCTCCACAGACATCAGGGGAGGTGATGTAAAACAAAATATTTAATCAACACTTTGTTGAGGGGAGATCAATGTAGAAGAGCTTGCGCGGGTGGGGTAAAGAGAGAGACACGCGTTGCATCGCTTGTATCTGGTGGGATCCAAGTCCTCGGTCGGGGAGTGCAGAAATGGAGCGCATCTCTATGTAGACCTCGTTCAATCTATGTAATTGGCCTACAGGCAAACATTTACTAGGCAGGCTACCACACAAAATGGCTTTGGTAAGAGTACACCCCTACATACATTAAATAGGGTTTGGCACCCTCCAATTGCTAGGAACTTTGCAACCCTCCTCTTGAAGCAATTGGACATGGCAAGTTAGTAATAAGAGTGCAAAATGCAATGAAAAATGTTGTCTTGATAGTATTCACTAATCTTGACCGTCGATGCACAAATCACATGTTTAGGTGGAAAGCAGTTAAGTGGTTTACTGGTAGTTAGGCAGCCTTTGCCATTGTCGTGCATGGCTTGTGAACTGATACTCTGGCTAATACCCATGTCATAAACCAACACATTTATAAGATTGTGTACAGCTGGGAAGCTACTTCGGGCAAGTGCCCCTTTGCATTGGTTCCTGTTATCGTACCAAGTGGCGACGAGTTTGAATGCCTGCTAGCATTGCGTTGATAGTTTACACAAAATACAGTTCTTCACAACGTGTTTGATGGAGTGGAGTAATGAGAAACTGCTGAACATGCATATCATGAATTCAGAAACGATGTGTAATGCATCAACTCTGCGTCATCGATACGCCGTAGTTTCCAAATAGACATTTACCAGATGCACGTGCATTCACTTGAGTTCATCGACGATTGTGTGAAACAGGAACTGTACACGCAAGTTACCACGATCTTAGTCGACCACGGTGAGACATCGAGCACAATGTATTTGACTATGTTGATGTTAGCCCAAGTGCCAGCACTCGAGGTATCGCAGTCTATCGTATGTTGCACTTTACGGCGGGACAAATTGCACGCATATCACTAGCAGCCAGTTCAGGCACTTCTTACCTCTGACTGGCCTGCCTATCTACAGTATTGTGAGTGGCTCCAAGGCCAAATTAGGCGACACCCAGGTTTGAACGGCGCTATACCATTCACCGATGAAGCATCCTTCACGAGGCAAGGTGTCTTAAAATTTCACAATGTCCATGTGTCGGCACACATCAACCCACATCAAGTACGGGAATCCCACTTACTATGTCTGTTTTCTCTGAACGTTTTGGGCGGGGATTATCGATGGAATGCTAATTGTGCCAATTGTATGAAGTACTATCTGCTGCATAAACTACCAACACATTGCTAGCAAGCAGGCAACCTCGTTGCCACTTGCTACAATAACAGGGCCACTTGCCAGCAGTAATTTCTCAGCAGTGAACAATCTTATAAACTTGCTGCCTTAGAAGAGGGACATTAATCACGTCATGCACGACAGAGGTATGGGCTGCCTACATTCAAGGCAATTACTCTATTTCTTTCCAACTAAAAAAGATATTTCAGCGATAACGATCGCTATTAGAAGATACTACCACGGTGATATTTTTATTTCCTTTCGCATAGTGATTACTAACATGTCATGTAAAATCGCTTCAAGAGCAAGGTATTTAACTTATGAAGGGGTATACTCTCCGTAAAGTCATTTTATGTGGTGATCTGCCTTGTAAACGTTTGCTTGTGTGGCAATTTTCGTTCCTTCATTGCAGGTGGTTTCCAATTTATCGTTGCATAACTCATTTTCAGTCACAACGATCCAAGGCGTCTACCACCTCAGAAATCGCTTTAGGACCAATGTCGTATATATGTTTCCCTATTTAATTGTCCTGAGTATTCTACTCACGTCAGGTATGCACACATTTACAACTCAGACTGTATTTAAACCGGCTAACTAACTGGCATGTGTCCAGTAAAGTTGGTAACGACGGAGATACATTAAAATTGTCAGATAAACATTTGTGAAAACTGAAATTATTTGTTTTGCTTTCTGTTTTTATAATGCATACAAATGTAAGAATTAGAAAATGTGTTAAATAATTACATTTATAAATTATTTCACTCATTATTTTGACCGAAGAATAAATAAAAGTGATCAGGCCCGTGGCAAAATTAGTTTTACATTTGATGGAATAATTCCTAATGTACATACAAGCAGATATTAAGCAGGATTTTCAAAAGTGTTCATTTAACGTGAATAGCCTTTACAGTAATGAATAACCACCCTGTAAGTTGCAATTTTTAGTTGTAAGAATCTAAAAGACTAACATATTTAAACTCTATTTAAAATAAGTCTTTGTCTACGCCTAAGATATTTTCATGATAAATACCTACTTGGCTGTAAAAATGTGTATCATTTAAGTAATATATCTCACTTCGACTATAAAAAATTCAGGAACAGTTAGATAATAAGTACGTTCTTTAAATAACTAGGCAAACCCTTTAAGGGCGTTGGTCACGAAAAAATGTGTTATTTAATATTTGCATCATAGAGTGTTCAACTTGTAGACATGATTTGTGACTAAGATCAAATATTAATAGATTACATGGTTTTTGCGAAATGGAATGTCCAAATCATAATTTTACCGTTTTAGAATGGTACAAATAAAGAAAACCATCTTACGTACAGAAATAAGATAATTCACACTAAAATGATATGCCAAGAGTTACTTCAAGACGTCTATTAATTTGTACAACGAAATATTTTTGCAATTAAAAAAAATAGCTGAAAATAAGAAAATTCTTGCATATTTTTAATTTTTGGCGGCCCCTAAATTTTTAGATATTAACTTTTGCTAAACATACCTTAAAATTAATTAAGACAAGATCTTTTAGATGCCCTTTTTAAATTTTCTCTAAATAGTTTGGATTATTTTATTTGTACAACACAAAAAGAGTAAATGTAGACTTTGTCAAGTAATTTTACGATAACCATTCGACCTAAACATATTTGATCTAAGGAAAAGGTATTCACAGATAATGCTTTTAAGTAGATCAATATATGGTTTAAATATATAATAAGATATTTTTCCGTGGCCATTGCCCTTAAACGACAGAAGTAGAGAGCACACAGGAACTCGCAAAACTTAACACACGTTTTCTTGGAGTGTTGAAGGGGGTGGGGGGGGGACCCCACTTCTCAAAGAAAATCGCAGCAGTGTAAACCCGCCCGCCCATCCAGCAAAGCTCCTGCTTGTATCATTGCCACCGCCTCTACCTGTGCAACCAGCATAGCTCCTGCCTCTATCATTATACCTTAAACGATGGTTTAAGGTGTAATTGACTGTACCACCCTATTCGTAATCAGGTGTACTCTCTACGTAGTAAAGTTTGTGGCTTTATCATAAACAGTTCAGAAATGGTTGCTTACAAAGCTTATAAGAGGAGTTAATGTGTTATTGACTCTACCAACCTTTTCGTCATCAGGGGTGATGCTTATATTATGATTTTGATGTATGTATCTTAAACGGGTTGAAATGGTGTCAAAGTATGCTTATATGAAGGTGTAAGGCATTCTTGGTGTTATCTCCATGATGTTATGCTTCAGCTGGTAAAATGGGAGTTTGATGGTGGTAATCCAAGATGGCGGACGTATAACACAATCATTTTGGCAAATTTAACCTCAGTTGCGATTGAGAAGTGGTCGGGGTAGGATGTGTACTTAGTGTGAAATTACTGTCTAGTTACATGTACTAAGTCGAGGTACATGTACTTTCTCTCCATACTTCAATTAGTCTCAGTACTCGTAATTGTTCATTACACAATTATCCATTACGCGATTGCTCATTACACACTAAATAACTTTAATTACGACTAATTACAAATACTTCTAATTACGGTTACCCTCTATGGGTCTCGAACCAAGGAGCACGTCACCTCCCCTCATCAGTCTCGTTATTTGTGTTTCGGCGGACAATGGGTAAACAGGTGTTCTTAGTGTGTAATCACTCTGTCGGTGCATGTACTTAGTCTTTCCCTTATCTTGTTTATTACGTGATTACACATTACGCAATAACTCCTAATTACAATTGCCCCTAATTATATCTAATTACCGTCGAATGATCTCGAACCAAGGACTGTTAAACACCTCAACAATCCTGCACCTCAGAAAGAGGTGCAGCCAAGCACAACACACCTCCAGGAGGGAGGGAGGGGAAGGACTGTTTCTACTGATCTCCTTACCGGGAGAATATTTACTCCACCATCTCTGTTTCGAACCCCGGGCCTCCTGCATGTAGGTCTATAAAAGCGTTTTANACCGGGAGAATATTTACTCCACCATCTCTGTTTCGAACCCCGGGCCTCCTGCATGTAGGTCTATAAAAGCGTTTTATGAATTAATTAAAATAATAATTTCATTGAAATCGAAGACTGTAATTTTAAAAATAATTGTCGAATTCTTCGGTGGCATTTGACAGGTTGTGTTTTAAGTTAGTGTACAGTTGATTCGAGCCAGTACTGAAATAAGGCGCCGATCACAAAAATTAGGGGAGTAACCGGGACTGAACTGAAGTTCGTTGACATGAATAATGTATTTTACATTCTAAGTCAGAGTAGCTATCAACACCTCTTAGGACACATTTCGTCCTTAATAAAAGCATTAAACACGGGTATATTTTCCTGTCGCAATTCCAAGACACGATTTCGTGCGACTCGGAGAGTAGGAAGACATATTTTTTAAATTCGCTTGAGCAAAGACTCACAGGATTAATATTACCGAATAAAGTAAGAAAGGACTTCTCTATTGAATTTGTATATTAATTGGAGGGATAGAATCTTGATCGAGATATAAATTACAACCCTTATGAGATACTCTAAACCTTCTCCACCTGAAGTACCTTTTGGATTTTGTTAGGTACCTATTAGAATAAAACAACCAATTACCCGGATATAAAGAGAAGAAACCTACTGTAAGAGACCACGATAAATTGTTATTTGATTTTATATCCAACAACCACGAGACATGTGGCCTTGGGTATAATAGAAAACAAACTCAACCACGATTGTGACCTCCCCTACTAGCCGAGTGAAATAACACGACGGCATCCACTACGATTCTGGAACCAGAAAGAAGTGATGTGTAGCATGGCCTGGCGATGGTATGCGAAGGTGGCCTTGATGAATACACGAGATGGGAACAATCTGCAGTCAACATTCCCTAGTAATATAGCAGAACAACATCAGTCTGCTAAGACGTATGCGCAAACAGATCCAGCTCGATATCATGCGAAAGGCCAGGATGTTTTGTTTGTTTAGCAAAAAGACAAACCCGATATGGTTACAAACACAGAACATGAAATACCTGGACTTTTTAGGTGATACCCAAAATAAATATCAATAAAATGGATAAATTGTTTAAATGGATTTAATTTGGGCTACCGGGAATTAAAATTCATGTTTGCTAATGATTTCAGGAAGTCAACTCCCACCATTGAAAGGACGGTGAGCGATACAAAGAATTAGCCGAGAGGAACATCGCTGAAAGCAAGTGGCGGACTGCCTAGGCGCTCGTCTCACCCAAAATACGGAATTCAGACATCGGTGTTGTTGCCTGTGAAACGTGGCAAAATAAAAATTATCTTAATATCTCGTATACAATTAGAGTTNTGGCGATGGTATGCGAAGGTGGCCTTGATGAATACACGAGATGGGAACAATCTGCAGTCAACATTCCCTAGTAATATAGCAGAACAACATCAGTCTGCTAAGACGTATGCGCAAACAGATCCAGCTCGATATCATGCGAAAGGCCAGGATGTTTTGTTTGTTTAGCAAAAAGACAAACCCGATATGGTTACAAACACAGAACATGAAATACCTGGACTTTTTAGGTGATACCCAAAATAAATATCAATAGGTGGCTAGTCTCAAATTATGGAATAAATATTTAATTAAAATTGCCAATTTTATAATTATTTATTCTAAAAGACTAACTATTATTTTTTTTTCCTTTTTAAGGACTGCTTATTTATATGTAAAATATATAATATTGATTAGTTTGGAACTTATATAAGTAACATAAGTATTGACGCGACTTGGAAATGGTTTCAATATGTTTTGGCAACATAATACCTAAATTAATTATAACAATATACCTTTTGAAANACGCGACTTGGAAATGGTTTCAATATGTTTTGGCAACATAATACCTAAATTAATTATAACAATATACCTTTTGAAATTTTTTTAGCTATTTTTGGTTTGTTTCCATTGTTTTCGTTTATTACTGTTATTGAGAAATACAATTAAGTTGTTAAATAATTTTTGAAAAAATTAACTTGATTTGGCATATTAAATGAATGTGTAAGTTTTTAAATATTATATTAGGTTATTTCTACTGATAAAAAGTACTTATGTGTTAGTTAATTTTGGTAAAATTTTGATTGTTATCTAGAACTGGAAGGCGTCATTATCTCAAAACCGCCCGTTTCATGTATTGAACATTTGTACTACATATGTATTAGGAAGTATAGTGGTTTTATGGTTAAATATGATGTTCCACATTGTAAATTTAAAATAATTTACAATTTAAATATAGTAGAAGGAAGGTTGTAGGTTTGCCTGACGCTCTCTGGTTGGTATAAATAATTACGGGCACATTTACTCACAATATTGTACTGAAAAATATTAAAACGTAAAACTGAAATAAGTGGTAANATAAATAATTACGGGCACATTTACTCACAATATTGTACTGAAAAATATTAAAACGTAAAACTGAAATAAGTGGTAATGAGTAATTTTTGCTTATTGAAAAAAGAAAAACCAAATAAAAAATGGTTTTAATAAATTAATAAAAAGACATAAACCAATAATTATGTATAAGGAAATATGAAGCTTGTTTTTTTGTGTACTACAGGTTCATTCGTGTAGTATTTATTGGCGTGCATAAATCTGAAAATAATGCATAAGGCAAGAAGTGTTTTATCCCAACACTTTCTATGGAATTTAGGAATACCCCTCCTTTACTCCCAGCATGACAGACTGCAAAAAACAACTGAGTAACCTGTTTCGGAAAAAAATTAGGATAAGAATTTTAATAATTTGTTTGTTACGTTCTATTACATACATTATATTTCAGTAATGAACTTCTTCTCACATAGCGAATCCGTGGCGTGCCAATTTCGAAAACGATTACTCGTTTCCAATAAGTGTAACAATGTTTTGTTCTGGCACAGTGTGGATGATAGGCAAATTAGGTTTGTGTGTGTTGTTATACACTGCTTTGTCATTGGATTTTGGTGAGAATGAATAACCGCCGACGTCACGGTGATTCGTGGGACGAAGGAATGCGATTGGTAGGCTTCGTTTGTCGATTGGCGATTGTCTGTCGTCGACGTCGGCTGGAGATGCCGGATTTTGGTTAACTTAAAGGGTCGTAAAACAAATAANGGCGATTGTCTGTCGTCGACGTCGGCTGGAGATGCCGGATTTTGGTTAACTTAAAGGGTCGTAAAACAAATAACATCTATGTGTTAATCCAACTACATATTTATAAATGGAAGGAAATTCCTTTATCCCTTAAAGTGGTGAATCAATACAAGCGGGAGTTAAGGGTTTTATTAATTCTTTCCCGGATTTAAATAAAAGAATATGTTTTTTTCTTCTTATGTCATTTAACTAAATTTGAAAATGTTTTTATAATTAATTCCTTAAAAATGACATTTTAAAAGTATTTCTGTCGACTTTAATGAGTAAAGCAGAGAATCACTCGTATCATTTACCATCCTGTAAGGCGCCGGCATTATAAAACTAAAAACGCATATGACACACAAGTAACGGCTAGACATTTTTCAATTAGATTAGTTTCTGTATGCTCTTTGGTATACACAGGTAAAATAATGCGTTGCATTTTTTTATACATATTTTCTTTAAAATTTCTTTAAATTTAGCATTAATTTTTTTGGTGCCATTTTATAATAATAATTTTGTAATTATGGATGTGTATTCCTCTACAAGTTTGTTGTACTACGATACATTTCCGCACGATTCACCTGGTGACATCTTATATTTCTACATCTCTCCACTACCGGCGTCAGAAATGAGCCTGGAGCCTTTATTATGTGAGCGTCCTAGAAAGGCGACGTTATTGGTTTTGCGGCTAAATACAGGAAACTTTGCAGAAAAAATTAGACGAGCAGAATCACTTTGAAAATTCCACGATTGGGGGAAATTCCACCTCAGACTTTTGAGTGGACTGGGGTATGCCGTCTTTGGCATAACGAATAATGCTGACATTGAGGCGTCTTTGAATTACATCTAATGAAAGGATCAGGAAATATTTGGGACACCGAGCACCCCTCTTCTGTACATTACTATTTTATGACCCTGCCACCCAACTCACCAGTTCGGAATGCGGAATACAATTCTATAGCAAAATGTTAGGCGAAAATACCTTCAAGTTAAAAGGCTTTAGATGAATAGTTTCTGAGACAAAGACGACAGATGNGGCAAAATGTTAGGCGAAAATACCTTCAAGTTAAAAGGCTTTAGATGAATAGTTTCTGAGACAAAGACGACAGATGTGATATAATAAAGTTAATTTTATTAGGCGCACATGAAAATACCCACTTACTTATGTTTGGAAATGTTTGTAAATGTTATCCGTAAGTTTTAACCGAGGAGCGATTGCTATGCATTTTTCGACGAGTGCAATGCATGTTCCCTGCTCACGACTTAGCATGGGGAAGTCGATCGTGGTGGTAGCAGCATGTAGCCACGCAAAAATNCTGCTCACGACTTAGCATGGGGAAGTCGATCGTGGTGGTAGCAGCATGTAGCCACGCAAAAATGTCCTCAGATGAATGAAGCGGGTTGTCTGGTTGAAACACCAGAGACTTCAGGTGAGGTCACACAGAGAAGTACAGTTGAGTGAGGTCTGGTGACCNGGGTTGTCTGGTTGAAACACCAGAGACTTCAGGTGAGGTCACACAGAGAAGTACAGTTGAGTGAGGTCTGGTGACCACGGTGGCCATGCCATATGTCTCCCATGGCCAATCCACTTGCCATGCTACGGCTGTTTGCCAAAACTAAGCCCAATTGCTTTCCTCATCCTAAACACAGCCTCGTACCTACACCACAGCCATCCCGCACCACCACACTCACCCAAAACACCACACTTGATCCTACTTCTTCCAGACATATCATGACGATTCCCTCAGAAACGGAGCTTCAAATGCAATTTCACCTTAGGATGTTTCGCCTTACATTTGTCCAAAGAATTGTATGCCACATTCCGAATTCACGAGTTACCGCCAATCCGGTATATGATGGTAAAAACATGAGTTTTATTCCTGGTAGACAATTAACAGTATTTTGCACGTATTGTATGTGGGTCATTGACATTATTTGGTTCTGCTTTAGGGAAATACTTGTCCCTAGCTGCAGCATTCTTGCCCCGATCACTTCTTTACAGTCAGATGGCTACCACAAATACTAAANCAAATACTTGTCCCTAGCTGCAGCATTCTTGCCCCGATCACTTCTTTACAGTCAGATGGCTACCACAAATACTAAATGCTCTCCAAATGAAGGGGGTGTTAAAAGAGCCCTCTTCCCTGGTCGAAGATGCTTCTCTGAATTACGTGATACGCCGAGCAAAATTNAAAAGAGCCCTCTTCCCTGGTCGAAGATGCTTCTCTGAATTACGTGATACGCCGAGCAAAATTATTATTGGAAAATTCTCGCTAATCATCCCAAGCCGTTGACTCATCCGGTAGAGGAAAGAAGATGCTCTGACGCCAGCCAGATCAACGGTATCTTCTGTATCAGCCAGGTCAACGGTATCGCGGACCACTGTGTACCTGCTAACCTGTTTAGTGTGTCATCTATTCTGGGTGTTGGACAAGAATCTTTCTTGGTAANTGTACCTGCTAACCTGTTTAGTGTGTCATCTATTCTGGGTGTTGGACAAGAATCTTTCTTGGTAAAATTATCAGTTTGTAAGTAACCCACACAAAATATCAAGGCGCTATATTTATTTTTAACATGCACAATGGGAGAAGGGAAATGGAATGACTGATGTCTCTATCAAATCTAACTTCTTCAGCACTTTCAGAATGCCATCAACCATCTCATGCGAAGCTGGCAGTAGTCGCAATGGTGGTTGATTTAAGGTGCCTGGCATCCACTGTAACAATGTGACGGCATGCAATATTAGTTCTGCTAATTCATTTGGCTCACAGAAGAAAGCACCCGTAATTCTATGTAGTAATTCTCAGACAACTTTCTATTGCCACCAGTCGAGGTTTCCTCTTTAACTTGTCGGCAGTAACTGCAGATAATTTGTTAGAGGACATTCGGTAATTCCGTCAGCTGAACACATGCCCAACAAAAAGGTCGTTTAAATGTCGAAATTAGAATATATAATGCACAGACTCTGGAAGCGATGCATTTCTTGCTGACTCCACCTCAAGTTCTCGGGCTAGGGCATGCTGCATGGTCTGAAGCGCAGCCAGGCGTCAGTTGCCGCGCCGTGGTATCGTCGGTAGCATCGACGAAGAATCATACTGCAACGAAATTTCGTATATCCTAAAGGCAGCCCTCCTGAGACAGATGGGACAGCCGCACGATATCCTGCTACACCTCCTGCAGTGGTTACACTGGTCGCTTTGTGCGCATTCACATTTGGGTGTTGTGGGCATTTCGCACACATCGGTATCCGAACCGCAGCTCCATGGATGACACCAGTATAGAGTATTCCAGTCGATGTAGTTCTGGCAGAAACTGCAGTATGCTCAGTGCAGATCCTCTCAGTACAGCTGCCAGGTAGTATGCTTGCTGCTCGTTGGTCCAGTCATTCCAGGCAATCTATTTTATTCTTTAATTATTTATTTATACATTCTATATTTCTATACACATGGTCTATTTTCCCTCCACATTTTTTGTTCACATTGTCTATTTTCTATCCATAAAAATTTACAAATGTCTTAATAATTCATTGACAATAAATACAACTATTATTATATTTACAAAAGTATCCTACCAGTAAGTTTCCTACTGTGTTCTTGATAACAATTAAATT
Organism: Clitarchus hookeri; assembly: GCA_002778355.1. Classification (NCBI taxonomy): domain Eukaryota; kingdom Metazoa; phylum Arthropoda; class Insecta; order Phasmatodea; family Phasmatidae; genus Clitarchus; species Clitarchus hookeri. The sequence goes on along the minus strand of NQII01000922.1, from coordinate 39,070 downwards.
TTTTAACATAAAAGGCCTCCTTCTCAATTTTGGCACCAGTGTCACAATTTCTGAAATTAACTTGGTTTAGCCAAGTTTTTTAAGGGATGGGGTCTTAATTAAATAAGAATGTTACTTAATTTTTCTAATGTTTTTACAAACAGTACAAGGAATAAAATATTCTCAACTTACATGTACTCACGAGACTGTTATAAATGAACCGCTGTGATATATTGGAATTAGTGTTACATATTATGTCACTGCTACTAATATGCTTATGTAACTAAAGCAGATAATACACAAATTTATTATGTAGATTTATTTTAAGAATGGTTTTGTATTGGAACCACCATAGAAAATTCTATATTATTAAATAAAAATCTTNTTATGTAGATTTATTTTAAGAATGGTTTTGTATTGGAACCACCATAGAAAATTCTATATTATTAAATAAAAATCTTTTGAGCAAGTGTAGAAGTATAATTCACAAATAAACTTTGTATTAATATAAGTACCAAATTCAAAATTATTCTTTTTACACTGAAAGTTAATTTTCTTTGTAGTTTAATTTGGAATAATTTGAGTTATGGCGGAAGTAAATAACTATTCATATCCGGTGTAGCTACAGCCGGCCGGTTAAGGCCAGCTGCAGCTAGTCAATGCAGGTCTCACCAGCCGTCTANCCGGTGTAGCTACAGCCGGCCGGTTAAGGCCAGCTGCAGCTAGTCAATGCAGGTCTCACCAGCCGTCTAAGGCCAGAAGTCAAAATCGGGAATTGCAGCAGCCGGCAGGTTAAGGCCAGCTGCTGCGCCACGGTTGGGTTGAGTCATGTGGCCGGGCGGCTAAGCCAAGCTATCGCTGTCGGCGATATGTAACATAATTATTTCACACATATTAGATATATAAAATTTGAAATTACCATTATGAATTAAACTGAACTGTTTTTATGTAAACTAATTTTGCACTCGATATTGAAAAGAATCATTGAAAATATCACAGTGACCATTATTGACGAAACAGAGTTCTGTGATCATGTTTATATAAACAAATATCAAAAAGAAAATGCGTTTATTAACAGAGATGTTGCAGGTTATTAACTGTTAGTTCCGACTGTCGAACTTCTGAAAGACTTAATAAATATATGTTTTTTAAAATGCAATTGTGGTTCATGTGGCTGGTTACAGTAATTCCGTTTTTTGAAGATTTATATGTAATCTAACCCAACGCACTATCTTGAACCAAAGCACACTTGACAATCTACCCTCGTCAGTAGAATTAATATTAAAGCAATTTATTAATGAATCGATATAATTCTGTAGCTGACACAAACTACAACTTGTCTAATTTAATGTGCATTTAAAAGATTGAAACAAAAATGTCCCATTTTGTCTCCCCACAATAATTTTACCGCACATCATCCCTTTTCGCAATTTCTCTGCACCCGAAATATTTGTACCTATATTACATATATTCGGCGATAATTTTGAACGTGGAAACAACTGAAGATGGTGACTGGGTATAGAGATTTTGGCGGCCCTTAACGTAGACAGAGATGAGAGTTAAGCGGGGAAAGTAAGGAATGAAGGAGGGCGGTGAAATAGGAGTTACCCGAGAAAACCCGCTCACCAGCGTCATCGCCCGGCACGATTCCGGTGGCAACCCCGCCGAGAATCGAACCCAATTCGCCTAGGTGGCAGGCGAGTAGTCTAACCACTACACCACCGTGGCCTCAATAGCAGGTGATAACATCAAACTAATATCTACTTGTTTTACATCCCTCTGAATGTAACCATGCGAGTATTTTCCTGTTGCGCAAATNACATCAAACTAATATCTACTTGTTTTACATCCCTCTGAATGTAACCATGCGAGTATTTTCCTGTTGCGCAAATAATTAATATCTCTTCCAATTTTTTTACATAGTATCTATATGCTAAGTAAATAATAAATAAAATAATGTTTGTTATTTNATTAATATCTCTTCCAATTTTTTTACATAGTATCTATATGCTAAGTAAATAATAAATAAAATAATGTTTGTTATTTTACAAACAGTGATAATATTTTTTATTGTGTAACTTTACAAAAAATCGAATAACCATTTTACAACGATGTAAAAGTAAGATTCATATTTTTGAAATACGTGTACTTTATTAAATTTAAAAGAAATAGTCATGTTTTAATCTGTATGCGTTTTTTGTATGCTTACTCATTTGTTATTAATAATGTTTAAAAAATGAATGTCAACTGTGTGTTCAAATAAACAAATTACATGCGTACATGTTTACAGAAGAAAACATAATTTAGGCGATGTAACAAATTAGTAAATATATTAAGAACATTTAGGCAAGTGAATGTAAGTATGATTAATTTGAAAGATTTTCTTTTATTATACAATATAACTTTATTTTTCACACATGTTTATGAATTGGCACACGAAGTATTTTCTTTGAAAGGACGAGGTCAAATCGATGGATCATGCGTCAGGCGCGGAGAGATGCCATGGCGACACAATACATGATACTGGCTAGTGTTGAGGCTTTTGTGTGCCCACGTACTATATTCCTATGCCTTGTGAAGGTGAGTCTACGATCACAGCGCCCATTATGTTCGCTGGCCTTAACTGCGGCTCCGTTTGCATTGGTGCCGGGACAGAGCAATGTTAAACACCACAGACTGGTGTTCACGCCACACATCGCTGCTCACTCGCTTCGTTATGGGGACTGGTGATCCTCGCGTCCAGGTGTGGATGGCGCCTTACAGTGTTTATACGTATTGGCTCATAGATATATTGTCTAAATTGAATAGTGTTTGTCCTCTTTTGTTAAAAAAATAATAATTTTTTTCCGGAACTTTTTTTGTACTGACAAAGTTTGCACTAAAATGCCTATGTCTCTAATATACATGATGTGGTGTTAACTTATCAAATATTTATTTGCCTTCTGATGCCGTAAGATAGTTAACTCAAATGCTTTGTTTTTGTGAGCTTTTGATTATCTGATTTTGTGTTGGTTTTTGAGTTTAAAAAAAACAATTTAGTGCTGACATTTGCAAGACTTGGAGGGGGTTGGGGGAAAATTAATAACTTAGTTATCAAACTGAAAATGTAATAAACGAAATATTTTATGGTTCAAAGGACTGGAATGCAAAAATTCCCGAAAAGTGTTTGTACCGCAGACAAAACGTTCTCTCATTGCAGTAAAAGAAGAAATTTTTTACATGTCTAAAAAAATTTTCAAATAATGAACTTTGGATGGAACATTTTGTTAAATGATAGTAAACCTTCTAGTTGGAGAATAATTAATTTCCCATTCATTTTCCATTATTCTTGTGTCTGCAACAGCGAATAAACTCATTAAATGGTATAAGTTATTATAAGTTATTAAGGAAATGTAATCAGGGAATTTGTTTATATTATATTCCGCAAATTCCAGTGCTTCAACGAACTTGAAAATTACTTAGATAAATATTGCTGCAAATATAAAAATAATACACTGGATGGCTACTTGGAAATTCTTTTTATATCTATGACATCAAAAGTTGGAAGCTTTGCAAAGAGTAACACAACAAAATATTATAAATAATTTAATTACAATTACATTACAAAAATAATTAAAACATTGAACTATTCCTTACTATTTGTCACTTCACGGAGTCAAACTGAAGCGTTTACAAAAGGGTAAGTATCAGTAGTAGGGTAACGTGGGGTAAGAGTCAGCAAGGGGCAAGTGTCATTCGACGTCTTAGTTCTCGCAATCGCCGTTGGATGGCGTCAACATTCATATAATTAATTTAAGAATGCTTGCCACGCACTGGACAGGGCTGGTTGCCTACTGCCGATATTAATAGGAGTGCGGTCTCAACTATCTTTTTGGAGTGACGTTTGATGTATTTTTTTGTGTAAAAGGAGTGCATGCAGAAATGCAACTAATTAATGTTGTCTAATAGTTCGTACATTTAGTAACATATACGTTTTTTGCCAGTATTTATATGAGGGTGTAATTTTAATCATGCAACTGTGAAACGTAGTTGGTAAATGATATTTTCCGTTTTGCTGCGGCGAGTTTCCTGGGGTAAGAGTTTGTACAAACGATTTTGCTGACTCTTTCCCCACAATACCAAGAATTATTAAAACATTTTGAACATTTTTACATATGCACAGAGTTTATACAATTAGATTGTTTGACAGAAATAAAAATTAGATACATGTCATATTATGAGGAAAATTAAATACCGTGGTTTACAAAAGGAAACAAATATGTTGGTTAAATCTAAATTTTCAATCTAGAAGTAGTCTGTTGGCAACAGTTTTTTACCACAAAAGTAATGNTTAGCACAAAACTAATGAAACAGTATTATAATTCTCACAAATATAAGTGAAATAGTACACCAAATTGAAAGCGTTTTATGCAAATGAATGAAGTAAGNAAACATTTAAGAGAAATAGTACACCAAATTGAAAGCGTTTTATGCAAATGAATGAAGTAAGTTGATGTCAGAACAACCTGATAGATGCAAAATGCAACTTAAGATTGTAATATTATTTTCGACTTGCTTATGAAAAGGTAGCTACGATTTGAAATGTAGCCAAAGGTTTTCATGTATGTGGCATTCTGAAAATACATGCCGATATTTTTTCTGAAGCTGACTGTCTTCCATATGAAATTAATGGTAGGCTTCTCACAATGGAAAATGACATTAAATCGCCTCCTGTGTGCGAAAGTACTAATAATATGAGTGCAGAAGTACAGCTCTCTTCTGCTTCACAGCACTTGTCAAAATTTGAGTATTCCACTGTCACTAACGTACCGGTTAGGTGTACTGAAAGTGACAATGAATACGTTTGTAAAGAGTTTGCTACAGGTAGCTCTACTGACGTCGCCTCCGGTGATGTCTTAGGAATGTGCCCACTCCTGCAAAGTGATCTGTCTCGCCAGAAATAATAAAGCCCCTCCCAAAATTCAGTAATTCGCAAAAAATGCGCAGAAATCAAACATATTTTCAAATACTCACATCGTCGCCATATGCTAAAATGCTGTCATTACAAAGTGAGAACTACGAATTGGCATATTGCCGATCTCAGGTTGTTGTTTAGGGGAATGTGAGCTAGTAAAATGAAGATTCATAATACTAACTTCAGCGGCTCTTCAAAGCGACTAGCCACTGTAGAATTACATACTTAATAGCGGAGGACGCAATTATTTCCGGTAATCTCGATTCGGAAATAGAAAATCCCCAGAAACTTATTCTATCCATTTCAGAAGGATGTCATTAGCATATCTCCTTACCATTAATCCCAATTGAAGAAATATATATGTATGCTACGAGTGTCTAAACAGAAAATATTTGCTGTCTACAACATTTTAAATAAATTATTTATAATTTGTTAACATCATAATAATTNGATCTACTAACGTCGCATCCGGTGATGTCTTAGGAATGTGACTACTCCTGCAAAGTGATGTGTCTCGCCAGAAATCATCAGGCCCTTCCCAAAATTCAGTAATTCGCAAAAAATGCGCAGAAATCAAACATATTTTCAAATACTCACATCGTCGCCATATGCTAAAATGCTGTCATTACAAAGTGAGAACTACGAATTGGCATTTTGCCGATCTCAGGTTGTTGTTTAGGGGAATGTGAGCTAGTAAAATGAAGATTCATAACACTAACTTCAGCGGCTCTACAAAGCGAATAGCCACTGTAGAATTACATACTTAATAGCGGAGGACGCAAATATTTCCGGTAATCTCGATTCGGAAATAGACAATCCCCAGAAACTAATTCTATCCATTTCAGAAGGATGTCATTAGAATATCTCCTTACCATTCATCCCAATTGAAGAAATATCTATGTATGCTACGGGTGTCTAAACAGAAAATATTTGCTGTCTACAACATTTTAAATAAATTATTTATAATTTGTTAACATCATAATAATTTACTATTAAAGTCACAAGTTGTTGTTTTTAAATGTCATAATACGCATAATCCCCCAGATTATACGAATATTAATCTATACTCTTATAAAAACCAGTTTAGAAACAAAAACCACGATGTGGTTCGTCTTCTGCAGTACCCGACTGACACAATACAGATTTAGAAAATATAACTTTCTTTACTATTCGTGGACATTGTAACCTCCGATGCCAACGATGATTCTGTACTACCAGAGACCTTTGGAGTTCTATTAGATAAATTGCGTCTGCAAGAAGTTTCTTCAGATACTGTGCGAATCTTCCCAAATAGGACTCAAAAAGGTACTTTATTCTGACTAAATCTGACATTCTGTATTTATAAATGCGAAGGAAAGCTTCCACATAAGAGAGTGCATTACTGAGTAAACACCTTGGCAACGTGTGTATAAGGACTGTTATGTTACTGTTGGGATAAACAGATTAATAAATTGTATGTATTTACAATGCAAAGTTACACGGTCATGTGTAGACATATGAAAGAGCAATTTAATTATGAGATTCATTAATGTCCTTTAGAATGGGCAAACATGTATTGAAAACTTGATGTTCCCAACAAGAATACCACCTTTGATACTGCTGATAAACAAAAAAGTTACCAAAATTGAATTAGAGTAGATAAGGAATATGTTTTTTGAAAATGGTTTTTATGATTATTATAAATTATCCTTGGATTTAATTCAATAAACAATTAATTACTTTCTGCATTGTTTAGGAGGCAAACGAAATAATGGCAGTGGTTAATAAATAGTAGCTTTTATGAGTAAAATAAGTTTCAGGATATCAATCATAATATTTAAATAGTTCTTTAATTAATACCATTTAAAATATTTGAAAATGTTTAAGAGGTGATTAACTAACAAATAAATTTAAAATTTGTTTTATAAATACATACCTATTGTTGAGCTGGTACCATTTGTGTAGAAACATGCGAGTTTGAATAGACTTCTATTATTCCATGATTTATTTCTATTACAGTATTGATAATAAGTATACTGCGTACCTGTAAACTAATATATATTCTTATTAAAGCATTTTAACATCTTCACATTTATTAGTTTTCTTAAATTTGAAATAGCAAAATATTGTGTAANGCACCTGTAAACTAATATATAATATTCTTATTAAAGCATTTTAACATCTTCACATTTATTAGTTTTCTTAAATTTGAAATAGCAAAATATTGTGTAAAAACAAATAGCTAGAAACTTTTGGCGCGTTCCTAATTTTGTGTAACTGAATACATTCAGGTAAAGTAAAATCTTTGGAAATGTAATTTTTTTTGTTGGCGTGAATATGTCTGATTATCGCAGATTTAATTGCATTCGTAGTTATCAACACTTAAATATGTGATGTTCATTAATTACAGAATGCAAAATACTAGTAGACAAATCTTTTAGTGGTAATGACAATATCGTAAGACCAAAGCCTTTATCCAACTAAAAATGATACTTTACCTCAACTACCGTTCCACAAAAGATGGTGGGTAAGCTTATAACGGACTGCCAGCAGTTTACAATATACAGTGGATGGATCACTGCTACTGTAACAGTTGGCGCCTCAACAATAGGATGGCACATTGGAGGTTCTTCATGTACCTGCAGGACAAACACTTGTGTAACACCAGCAGCACAACGCACAATGCTCAGCAAGAGGAGTTGTTTGCTTCACACAACTGCTACTGCATTTACCACTGTGACAGTTAAATAAATGTACATGCGTATAAGCCTATAATTTACAAGTAAAAATTCAAATGAATTTGCGCATATGAAATGCTTNTAATTTACAAGTAAAAATTCAAATGAATTTGCGCATATGAAATGCTTCAAATATAAACTTCTTATAAATATTCCAATCAATTGTTAAAAAGATATTGTTGCTAATGCAGCCAAGGTCAAATATTTCACGATAAAGAAATTATTGTGTTTCCTACTTATGCATTAAAAAAATATGTTGTACTACTTTATTTCTATCTGCAATTATAAATGCATGAAAAATATTATTAACTATTGGTTCAAATATTAATAATATATTTGAAAATTGNTTCTATCTGCAATTATAAATGCATGAAAAATATTATTAACTATTGGTTCAAATATTAATAATATATTTGAAAATTGGAATGTTATGGTGTATTCCAGTTGTATGAAGACATGTGACGTAATAAGTCAACTTCATATTTAATTTTTCTGCTCTATATACTCTGCGATGTACGAGCAATAATTTTGTACAAAATTTCACAGAAAACTAGCAACCAGCACAAATATTTTTGTTTTGAAATTTAACAAACTACATTGAATTGTAATGTACGTAATACTGAGCTACAGTTATCCATAGCGTTGTTTTTTNTTTTGAAATTTAACAAACTACATTGAATTGTAATGTACGTAATACTGAGCTACAGTTATCCATAGCGTTGTTTTTTAAGTCTACTTTCCGAATAAATGTTAGGCCTACACGACCACCTAATTAATTGTCTGTGTGAAAGTTATGTCTCACCAACCCCCTTTAAACATTTAAACCCGACAACCAAATTTAACCAAACTTAGTTCACAAATTATTGTATTTAAGATTATTAGACTTTTGCAGTTTTCAATCACTGTATTTATCTTTAAAATGTCGGCAATTTCTACATGTAGACCACTATTTTGTATCTTGCGAAACAATGATTCGATTTAAACCAAATTTGCGCCATTGATAGTGCATTACATAAACGTAACTTTTAGAAAACGATAATGTTATTAATGCGCTATTTTGGAAGATAGCTCAATTAAAAATAATTGAATGTTTTCCATCATAATTCCGGAACTATTGTTCTATTTTACCCCAATTTCGAACGTTGGGAGTAGGTGATGTAAGCATCGAAATAATAAACCTGTAATCTATTGTTTCGCCATTTTGTAAGTTCGTACAAATTAAAAAATATTGAGCTCATACGCTATATATCTCGGGAACAATTATACAGATTTGAAAATTTTAGTCCATTGGCATTGCATTATGTGAACATTTAATTTGGAAACAGATAGTAGAATTAATTCCCATTTTCCATTGTATCTCCCGGAAACCATTTAGGTGATTTAAAAAAAAAACCTACTTTGAGAGTTCTTATATTTTACTTCGGGAACCAATTATCCGATTTTAACCAAATTGTGTACATTGGCAGTGCATGATGTAAGCATTGAATGGTGGTAACGGCCATTTTTTAAGTAAGTGGAACAGGAAAAAAAACTTTTATGTTATATCTTGGTAACTACACAATTAATAACTGTCTAATTGGGCATATAAGTAAAATACTATTGTAAGTCATCTTATATTAAGCAATGCTAATATTTTTAAGGACTTATTGTAAAATTGTGGTTATACATATATTTAGATTTACTTTCAATATCACCCAGAGTGTTTTTCCAATTTATATTAAACCTGCTACACTGCAATTATCTTTCACAAGCATCAAATGTGTCAAAACATATTTTTTTTGTATGCCATTTTTTAAGATAGTGTCACATAGAAATTATTTTCAATGTTTTATCTTGGAAAACCATAAACTAATTCCTACAAATTATGGCACTTATTAACACTGTGGTAGTTAATGAATACTAACATGATTTTGTAGGTCTATTTATAGCATATAAGCTATTTGGAATACTATGCTATATCTACGAAACCAAGAAACACATTTAATCTTAACTTTGTATGCTTGAAATATTTATTACAAAAATAAATTTTGTCTGCACGGAGCCTGTTTTTTCCGCCATTTTGTAGGATAGTGCCACATGAATATGTAAAGTTTTGTCTTCTCTCGGGAAACAATAAACAATTCACNTTCCGCCATTTTGTAGGATAGTGCCACATGAATATGTAAAGTTTTGTCTTCTCTCGGGAAACAATAAACAATTCACTCTATATTTGGCTAACCAGTAATACTGTTAATTTGGTTGGCATATCAATTAATAATGTATGTTTTTAAAGAGAGAGCCAAGAGCTTATTTTCAAAATAGTGTCGATATGAACNTTGGCATATCAATTAATAATGTATGTTTTTAAAGAGAGAGCCAAGAGCTTATTTTCAAAATAGTGTCGATATGAACATTTTAGCATAGCGAGCTACAACTACGAAACAAAGTTTCAAATTTAAACATAACTTTATATGCTTACAACATATATGTAATCATATAACGAGCGAATACATAAACTTATTTGTTCGACATTTTGGAGGAAAGCACATCCTGAAAAATTAAGTTTTCGTGAACTATCTCAGGAAACTGTTAACTGCTACCACCAAACTCAGAACACAAGGTATGCTTTTGTTGTCCATCAGAATATGTTTCACATAAGGAGGTGATCACATATTTTCAATATCACAAGTGAGTATACTACTTATCCCAAACTATTTCAAACGTAACATTATCTATTAAAAACAAAAATGTACCAATAATCCTAATTGTTCGCTAGATACCACCACATTAGAAAATGAAGCTTTTTTTCATGTGTTGGAGACCAATCAGCTGGTTCCCACCAAACTTTTCACACCCAGTAGCGCTGCGCCAGGCCATTTTTAAAGTGTGCATGGAATTATTTACAGAAGGGCTGCAGTATAAAAATTTAGATTATAGTATCACATTTGTTCAATAATTTGACATGTTTTGGTATCTATTAGAATCATGAGATATGCCTGAACAGAACATGATATAGGATGTTTTCTGCAATACCCCGAACGAGAAACTAAAGCCTATATGTCATATCTCGGGAACCGGTCAAGTTATTTCCCACCACATTCTGCACACATGTAGAGTTATGGTAGGCCATAAGAAATACATAATTTAAGTATCTCATACACTTGTTTGCAAAATTATGTTAGCCGTATATATTTGAAGTTGATAATCGTAGTCTACAAAAACTTTAGTCTGATTAATACCAAAGTTGATGTTCCGAATCCTACCTCCATGATGTAATTGGTTGCATGTCAGCTTACTGTACGAGGTGTTCTTTTTTTCAGTCCCAGGGAAGGACGTGTGTATTTGTAATTGTCATACTAGTATTGCGTTTTATTCTCGTTGCATCTCTAACGATATCGCTATCAACGACACGTCAAGACACACCTATTACCTTTCCTATTAATAACCACATCAAAATAATTTGCATCTATGTAAAGAAAAGTAGGTTCATCTCTTACATTGATAACATCTTGTTTGATTATTGAAATCTCTAAATCATTGCATTTCATATAAATAAATTTTAATTTCAAATATATATGCAATAAAATAGGTCCGATGGAGATATAAATTGTATCTTAAATCACATTTTTAATTTTAAAGTATTACAAAGACGAAATGAGTTTTGGATATAATAATAAAGAAAACAGAAAATAGAATTTATATTTAAGTTGTGATGAAAACCTTTTTTTTTTGTATTACGCGTGTATTTATAGCGATAGAGACTTCTTCACATAAAGTTTCCCGCAAAAACACAATAACAACAATATCACCTAACGGCATAAACTGTAGTAACACATGCTAGAGGGAGTACAAGTAACTTACTAAGGGAGGCGCCACGCAGGGACAAACACGCCTGAAGACCCTCCTCGCCGCCTTCTTTATGTTTCTCCATACTGGCATCCTGCACATACACATATGCCATTATTGCACTGAGGGGTTGGCACATATCTGGCTAAAATAGCACAATCAGAACTCATAATAAATACAGGTTACATTTAAAAAAGGATAGACCTTTACGGGAAATGAGATTCCTCTGGCTACATACTTTACTTATTACCTTAATTTGTAAATACTAATGATTTAAGAATTATTACACACTTTTTTGTCAATTTTTCGTCAAATTATTACAATATTTATAAGGATACATTTGTTGTAGTTAATTATTTACCTGACTTTGCAAATCTCTACCATAAAATTTTTGGAAATTCAAACAATATTAATTATAGTTACATATTTTAGTTTCATACATACTTCATTTATACTTTGAATGTAAAGTATATTTAAATGAAAGTTTACAAAAAATAGAAAGATTAAATGTTATATAGGTGAATAAGAAATTATTTATTTCTCATTTATGTATTAATTTTATATTATTTTCNTATCTTAAATCACATTTTTAATTTTAAAGTATTACAAAGACGAAATGAGTTTTGGATATAATAATAAAGAAAACAGAAAATAGAATTTATATTTAAGTTGTGATGAAAACCTTTTTTTTTTGTATTACGCGTGTATTTATAGCGATAGAGACTTCTTCACATAAAGTATGCTGCAAAAACACAATAACAACAACATTAGCTAACGACATAATCTGTAGTAACACATGCTAGAGGGAGTACAAGTAACTTACTAAGGGAGGCGCCACGCAGGGACAACCACGCCTGAAGACCCTCCTCGCCGCCTTCTTTATGTTTCTCCATACTGGCATCCTGCACATACACATATACCATTATTGTACTGAGGGGTTGGCACATATCTGGCTAAAATAGCACAATCAGAACTCATAATAAATACAGGTTACATTTAAAAAAGGATAGACCTTTACGGGAAATGAGATTCCTCTGGCTACATACTTTACTTATTACCTTAATTTGTAAATACTAATGATTTAAGAATTATTACATACTTTTTTGTCAATTTTTCGTCAAATTATTACAATATTTATAAGGATACATTTGTTGTAGTTAATTATTTAGCTGACTTTGCAAATCTCTACCATAAAATTTTTGGAAATTCAAACAATATTAATTATAGTTACATATTTTAGTTTCATACATACTTCATTTATAATTTGAATGTAAAGTATATTTAAATGAAAGTTTACAAAAAAGAGAAAGATTAAATGTTATATAGGTGAATAAGAAATTATTTATTTCTCATTTATGTATTAATTTTATATTATTTTCNGAGAAAGATTAAATGTTATATAGGTGAATAAGAAATTATTTATTTCTCATTTATGTATTAATTTTATATTATTTTCGGTGTAGTATGTTAAATTTATTGAAGGTAAAATAAAGACGCCGTTTCTTTTAAAAATAACTTGCTTCGCTGTAAACAAATCTGATGGATATCAAGTGATTGCTTTGTACATTGAGGAACCTTACAAATTCAGTGTAAAGATAAATAATATTACACACAATTTATTCAAACTTGTGTATTGTTTAATAAGTAAATTTTGTAAACTTATTGCGAAGGAATGAGAATTTTTCACATGTGTAATCCACCAAGAAAATGNATATATATATATATATACATATTTGTTCTCTTTTATTTTTTGTGGCTTCAGTAAAATAGAATTCTGCGTATTGTTAACCAGCTGTAGCGCGTATGTAGTACAAAAGTGTAAAATGAGCCAATATTAAGTAATCATTAAATTTATGTGTATTTCTATATGCACCCATAAAACCATGTATAGAATAGCTGTAAAAAGTGTCAATGTATGATGCAGTGCAGATGCACTTTGCTAAAGCAGTATTACACACTCCACTTAATGTACCGTTAGCCGTTTGAAATGCACTACTCTGTTTCCACACACAGTTATTGCTGAATGCCTATAACAGTTATCGTTTCTTTATTATACACCTTTGTAATGTATTAATGACCGGTATCATTTCCCGTGTTAGTGGAAAGCTATGAAGATTATTTTAACAGAACAATTTATGCCGAAGTCAAAAATGATTAAATACCTTCTCATAAAACAAGTTATATTTCACTAGACAAACATAAACATTAATATAAATACAAATGCTTAAATATTGCAGCAATTCTACTAATTATATTTTGTTTTATATAGAAAGAAGCTATTTTATTTTAGGTTAGTACTATTAGTGTATTTTTCAAGTTAAATTGATTTAAAGCATGTGGTATAATTGAAATGTCAAAACCGTTTATCTTAATTATATCACGTATAACGATGTATAGTGTCCGTATACTTTCAACTCCTGATGTGAGAGTAGGGATATTGAGCAACGCCTAGAAATGGGTGTATTTAGCAGCGACTAAGTGGGGTAAGGTGGAAAGGAAAGATCGCAGAATGAAAGAGGAGGGGGAGCAGGAGTGGTGTGCGAAAGCGCAGTAGCCAGAGGCAACGTCCGCCATGTTTACTAAATGAAAATATCAGGAGTGACTCAATCGAAAATCCACCAAGATACCCCACATTATGAAGGGACTTCCCCGGCTGTAAACCACAGTGATAACGGCTTATAGAGCGTTAGTTAACTCTCCTCTCAGTGCCCGCACATTGATATTCCCACCGAAAATACATGGTTTAGTATAGGCGTGGCTAACATCAGTTAAAACCAATGTGTCGAAGCGACAAGATAGGTAACGTTGCCTTCCAACAATAACGAGGTGTAATTTTATTCTATATTTAATTCATGTCGTATATAAACTGACCATATCAAAGTTGTTTTCAATTAAAATCAACAACGAGGAAACGTAAAATGTATATCTTATGCCAAGCTTTAGAATGTGTTCGTGTTTTGAAAAAAAAAAAGAAAACCTGTTTATAAAAAGGTTTACAAAAATCTTACGATTTTTTGATGCCACATTTGAATAGTTCTTTCATATACCTAAGCGGTATTAAAAAGATATTGAAAAAAAAAACCAAACAAACATTTTTATTACACTTTTGAATTCTATGCAGAACAAGAGAGGTTTCAATTTAAAAAATAAAATACATTTTTTTTTNACATTTTTATTACACTTTTGAATTCTATGCAGAACAAGAGAGGTTTCAATTTAAAAAATAAAATACATTTTTTTTTTATAATTGCAAATATTATAATGACGATTTATTGGCATACATATAGAGAATTTATTTTAACTAGTTTGTTGGTTACGAGAAAATTATACATATTTATTGCCACTTGTTAACTCGGACTGTGATAGATATAGCGTCGCGTAAGAGAACACGTGCACAGGACATTAGTCTTAACTGACAGAGCGGGCACTGTCACTTGTCATGTCATATCACATGTCCTCGTGCTACTGCNTTTGTTGGTTATGAGAAAATTATACATATTTATTGCCACTTGTTAACTCGGACTGTGATAGATATAGCGTCGCGTAAGAGAACACGTGCACAGGACATTAGTCTTAACTGACAGAGCGGGCACTGTCACTTGTCATGTGAGATCACATGTCCTCGTGCTACTGCATTCCTTTCTTTGCAGACGTTTGAAAGAAAGGCGGTGCATGGAAGGAGCCAGAAAGCCTGAATAATCTACAGTTGCTCATCTCCGAAACTGTGGCACAGAGTGAGTACTTAATAGTACAGAGGTGAAACAACCACTTGAATGGAAATTACACACTGACCAGCAACATGTTAGAACGCAGTTTGCCAATCAGCGTATGTCAACCCACAACCCAGTCAGCTGCCAACCAATAGGAACTCGTCGCAGCGCTCAGTAGCCAATCAGACAGATCTATATTTCGAGAGCCTAGAGCAGCCTAGTAGAGAATGTGCACGCCGACTACAAATAAACCAACAAGAATCTTCGTCTCAGTGCACTTATCTACTGTGTGTTGGTAGCAGGTTACTACACATATGTGCAGGAAGTTTGCTCAGATATGCAGTCATGTAGGAAGGCACACTTTGTGTTTTTATTCCATTGTTTCACTTACAGAAGTTTAATTAAATGTAAAGTCTTCAAATATTCTACGAAACATCGAAATTGTTAGACAAAACGTTTACAAAAATCTAATCCACATCGAGAGACAATAAAATAACGGTATTTTTAATGTCTAATGTTATCAGTTATCAGGGTTTTTAAAATTTTCCTTGCGTTTAATCAAAATGTCTACAAAATCACTGATTTAATCAGAAACTGAAAATAAACATGTCACCAATATAAATTGCGATGTTGATATAAATTACAACGATTTTTTATTTCTCTGTATGAGTTACTTACGCCCTGTATCATTCTAATTGGTGTTGGTTGCTAGTTCACTTGCTCCAAAATTGCACATAGGTTAGCTAGAGTACAATTTCATAGCGAACCAATCGCAGTTATTTTCTTTTTTATCTAGAGACTGCCGCCCCGTTTTGTGCAGGAAAGTTATTCCGTGGTTTTGTGTCTGGACGCGGGGAATCATGTAGGTATTAGCTTACAACTGAACTAACTACTATTTTAGGCTCGTCCATAAAGTGAACCTTAATCGTCAAAGTTAAACTCATTTACAAAAATTTTAAATGCGAACATTTCGTAAGGAGTTGTGTATAATTATTCCAAAGTGTGATTGTGCAGCACGTTATCATAACAAAAGATAAGTTTGAACAGTATGGACGATTGTGTTTGGTTGTGAAATTGCTTTTAATGAAGATGTACTGGAGTAAATCTGACGTGATGAAGTAAAATATTACTTACTTTATTTCTTGCGAAGTTCCGCTGAATGAAGATGTTTAAAGTTTGCAGGAGAGAACTCTTGGCTTTTCAAATCAATCGAGTTTCGCTGCCGAGTAACAACAGTCGGGAGCTCAATTGTTAAGGCATTTTGTTTATAAACAATGAACACAATTACTGAAACAACTTATTACGGCGAGGAATTCTTATTTCCAAAATATTTCTAAAACACGTTTCAATTTTTTTTGTTTATTTGCGTATTGCAGCTTTTTTGGGACATTTGCCAGATTTCTTTAAAAAATCTGATTAAGAAAGTGGGTTTTTCCAAGATACAGAAAAATGTTTAGTTAACACACATTCAAACACTTTGTTTCAAGCTCGACTTTTTTGTCATAAACGCCATACTTACTTTGCTTCGGTATCCTGTATTTAAGCTTTCTTGTACGGTAGCTGAAATATTTAGAAGGGCGCGCAATTGAGACCACAAGAAGAAGCTATTAATGCTGCATATTGGAACACAAATCATTTGAATTACTGTTAAAAGTGTTTAAAAATAATCTTACTGAATTTATTATTTTATACGATCCTTTTATATAGGTGGAACCGCCAAATTATCTAATTTTACATGCGAAAACGATATAAGTTTGTAAAATTTGCTCAGTTATCGGACAATGAAAGTCTACATTAAACATACGTAAATATTAAGAATAATTTATTATCCACATTTCAGTTTCACATATAAGGCTAACTTTCGAGAATGAACCAAAAATAAGTTTTTGCCACATCGAACTTAACGCAATTAAAATAACGGAGAACACCATTATCCAATTATGGCACCAAACAAAACATTCATAAATACAGCTTGTAAAGAGAGTTTTCATTAAGAGCAGTGATATGGCTGGATGAATTACAAAAATTGTATATTAAAGATTTCAAAATTTATAATACATTAAATGTATCCAGTTCGTGGTCGTTCATTACGAAATAAATATAAGCAAGGTAAATAAAGTATATAATAATTTGTGAGTAAATATTAAAATAAATTTTCGCTGCCACAATCTCATAATAACGCCCTTATTAAACGCTGATATGGTATGTAATTGGCCATGAATGTCATAAATAAGGATGAAACATGATAAAACAGTCACACCATGCAAAATCTCGAGTTTATCTACGAATCAGTCTGGTCAAAGAGAATGCTGTGAGTCTTAAACTGTAATTCTCTCATTCCTCTGTGCCAGAAGGAAAAAGCATCATGAAGTCTGTGAACGTCAAACGGATAGAATTAAGAGAATATCATTCCGTGATAGCAATTTATGGTTAACCTTATCTACCGGAATAATCGAGAATATCATGTAATTGTCATAAGATTACATTATAATATTTACCAGCTGCTTTAACTTTGAAACTTTAATTTTAGTATTGAAAGATCTTTGTAACCATTTATTAATTATTTGATGACGTTTATTATTGATTTGCATATGTTTATATAAGGTATACAAATANCTCTTTGTAACCATTTATTAATTATTTGATGACGTTTATTATTGATTTGCATATGTTTATATAAGGTATACAAATATAATGTTTAATAACTTAATTTAGGTGGTAATGAATAAAAATAAAATTTTAATTCAATAGAAATAATGATATTGTTTGACATTAAATTCTCCGTTACATAAGCACTGTATTTATATATGAATATTTATTAATATGGTGGAAGCATTAGTTTCCATAACATTTCGATGCGAAAAATTTTGGATAACTCTGTAGTATACAGTTGGGGTGGAAAATAAATTGTTATAATGAAGGAAAATATATAACTCAAGTTGCCTTTGTTCTCGATTGNGTATACAGTTGGGGTGGAAAATAAATTGTTATAATGAAGGAAAATATATAACTCAAGTTGCCTTTGTTCTCGATTGCCAGTAACTAAATCACCATATAAAATGTTATTGCCATGTGATGAATAATGAAAAAAAAATCTCAAAGTGGATTTCTNCCAGTAACTAAATCACCATATAAAATGTTATTGCCATGTGATGAATAATGAAAAAAAAATCTCAAAGTGGATTTCTTAAAAGGCAATACACTAAAATGCGAAGTAATAATATCATGAAAATATTTGTTTTATAACTGTTCAGGGAGGAATCACGTTTTCAATACATTGTTTGTAAATTTGATTGTATTTGCTTTTCAATCAGATATTTCAATAGCGCGGTTCATATAACAAACAATTACATGATTGTGGCCTCGGGGGCTGTGCGCTTATGAGCGCTGCCTACAATGAGTTTAAAAGAGAAATAAATTTAAATAAAGTCCATCTTAATGCATAAATTTAAAGACAAGTGTTTCGAAAATAAAAAATTCTACACAATAATTCTTATTGAGAACTGGCACGCACTATCATCCCCCTATTATTGTTCCAACGCTACCTCCATCCTCCCCAACTCCCCCTGCTAGTACAATGTGATATACTGCAGCACACGAGCGACGAATACTGAACTTTTACTGTGGTACACAAGAACTCCAAGACACGCATACTTCAAGTAAACCTCTAGATAATGAAGGCCTCGCCTCTTGTGCACATAAAACACCTCGCCTGGTGCTACGTGTGTTTCACAGTCAACGAAATACAACAGGCGAAACAGATGGACCTGAGACTTAAATAAGAAGGCCTCAATGCATCTTTCACTAGACATATCCGCCTGGCAGTCCCTTTCTCAAACACCACGCGGAGCCACAGTTTCTGACCTTGTTCTCTCTAAACCTAGAGCCTGGCTTTGTGCAGTGACCAGGCTGCTCGTCCCGTACCTCAATGTAGGTGGTTCAATTCCCGACGGGCCACACCAGATGTGCATACGCGATAAAAATGGAGGAGTTTTTCGTTCGTTGACGAGTTTCCGCTTTGTACTTACATTTCGGTGCAGTTCTGGGAAAATGTTAAACACTATCCGTTGTCTGCCGAACACGCGTCATTTCTTGGTATTTGGATTCCTTAAGGTCTCAACAACTCTCTGTGTCTGAACGTGCGCTTGCATAACCTACATAATCCGCTCCTGGATGGGTCCGGGGGAGGAGGGGAATACAATGATAAAAGCCAGTGCATGGCGTTTCTATACATAATATTTCCAACACATTACGGGCTATGGAATGCTTCAATTACTGCACATTTTAATGCAGGATCACGCTGTGAACAATTGTAATAGCTTTAAGACGGTGATTTATAAATCCTTGGTGGACAACACTCGCTTCTTTAATACTGCGTATGATTATAATCATTAGTAATTTCCAAATGGAAGTTAAAATTAAAAAGATGCATTATTCACGTCAATGGCTGAATACATTCTCGAATATATAATGTCAAAGTTAACCATAATAGGTGTCAATTTAATGTTTGGCAAGGGATTATGCCCATTCAATTCCAATGATCAGGTAATTGTGTTTATCTCTCTTTACGATATTTACATTAGAAATCCCTGCTAAACAATAAATCAACAAACAAAGATCCATCATACACCCTCAGCTGAAAACGCGCCCATGCATACACGTACAGAACACATCCTTCAAAACTCCAAACTCATTCCCAAGCCAGATATAAGCTGATTTTGGTAATCCTAAAGAAAAAGGGATTGAAAAGACCGTCTAACAAATGCAAACAAAGAGGAACTTGAAACATATTTACAAAAAAGAAAACTGTCGAAGCGAAACAAACCTAACGCTCCCAATTAGCGTTCTCTCCATTTCGTCCAATCAAAGGCGAGGAGTCAGAAATCCTCCTGTTAATGATTATTGCACTCAGATTCCAGGCATGTGCAGGACTAAAACCCCAATGAGCTAAAATACACTCCAGTAACTAAACCTCCCAGAAAACGCATCGAGTTAAGTAGTCGTATGCTCTGCTTAATACTTGTGGCCCCATTAAGGTTGTATATAACCAGCGGGTAAAATAGAAGTCCAAGGCTCGTGGGCACGCAATTTGAAACACTAAGAATCCCGTATGTCTTCCGGTGGATGATACCATGGATGTATGGATTCTCTGAACAATACCTGACTAGAATGAGTAGCGGTAATCTAACTGAAGTTTTACACTGTTAATTTGAGGAAGAAAGAATATATCCAACATACTTTATAAGATAAATGTAGGAGAGCTGATGCGGGCACCCTCATATTTTATAAATGCAATATACAGGTGCATTATTATAATGTACCACGTGCCCTGTTCTTGCAAGAAGGCGCCCAAATACTTTCTTATGTATGACGAGGGACGGTATGCGCTTGGAAAAGAAATTAAACAGAAAATCACGAAACCACAGAGAGGGAGGTTTTAATGCTCTTATAATAAAATCTTCGCCGGATTGCAAGTTTGGATGTTTTCTTTAAAATCTATGTAATTCCAGGTTGTGTTCACTTCAAGATGTTCCCTCTTCTTATTCTTTATTTAATTGTGTTCTTTCAAACTGTATTTTATAAATTTTAGCACATACCTATTCTTCGGGTTGATGCATATTTATTTTATTCATAGTTTTATAAATCTTGCCTGTTATGATGTTTATGGTCTCTGCAAGTTTTAAAGCTAAGTGATGATTTCCTTACTTTCGAAAATAGAACAATTTTATTTTCATTTACAAACTACCTACTTGACAGGCAAGTATTCATCGTCTTGTATGTGCGATATCTACATCTAGAGTGAATGGCTTAGTTATTATTCGGACAGCGAAGAGCGAATATCGTTTCTACCGAAGCTGGAACATTCTAGAACATCGCCTGTGCTGTTACTGCGGGAACAAATTTAATATCTGCTATGCTCGACGACGTAAGGTGGATTGTATCCAAATAAATGATAGAGCTATATTCACTTGTGAAAAGTGTAAATCGTAGTTTGTTGACGAAGTGACATCTAGGAAATACGTCTTGCTATATGTTATTGTTAATGTCTGCCTTCACTGCCTTATTAGCAGTATGTACCAGAATTGCATAATTGTAGTTGTGCTCTGACGGTATCTGATACTGTGTGCACTGGAGAACTTACTAATAAGATAAATACCGCTGTGAATGCTGTGAGCAGTTCGTTGGTTCTGTCAAGACATCAGTGCAACTACAGCGATGAGACATTCGCAAATACAAATATATATTTCGCAAAGTGTTCAAATGCAAGGAACCTACGGATAGGTGAATATAATGTCTCTAATGTGCCTAAAGAATCCTCAATATTCCCGAAGATAAAATCTGTGATACTGCAACATCCATTATTGTTGGTGGTAATTGACAACGTTATTATCGTTTCGTTCCTGCCTATGACGTGTATGATGCTGCACTTGTCAACTCATCACTAGGTACAACAGCACCTGAGACGTTGTCTCCCATGGTGAATCACTAAGTACACAATAATGCATGCGCGTGGGTATATAGGCAGCGTGGTTCATAGTAAGGAACTTAGTTTGGCAGTGACTGGTGTGAAGAGGATGTCGACTCAGCACTTCACAGCAACAGTCATATTTGTTATGGAGACGATGGTTCTCAGTCCAGCAACAGTAGCACTATCGTCTGAGATTTGTACAGTGCCATCGACTTGTTAACGTGTCACGAATTCACCATTTTAGATGTAGTCGACTGAATAATCGGATGAGATGTCACCACCAGTTGTTATTTAAACCACACCAACCGTTTCTTCAGTTGTACCATCAAGTTATTAGGCTGTGTCGTCTCCGGCATAATTTGGGACATAGGCTGTATCACTTTCGCCAGAGAAAACTAATTTTTGCAGCTATTGCAATATATATTCGCACCTACACATGGCACGCTGGCATGCATTTAATAGTTATAAACTCATTCCAAACGCATTAAGTATCTGTGCTTACGGTTTTAGACGCTGTTTTACCGTAACGATACTTTCTGCAAGCCTTTAAGGGCATACCACAATAAACTGCATGCCTCATAGATGATTGGGTGTTACTTCTGCAAGAGAGAGTTCCTGCACACTCCACAGTCGGTGTCATGGACGATTATAAAGTAAATTCAATCATATTACCAGGTTTCGTGTTTAGTGAAATAGATTTGTAGGCGATGTGTATTGCGATGAAAACTTTACATGGAGAAGCATATCAAATTGGTTTTTCCTTTAGATTTTGTGTATTAATATAAGCGTAGTTAATACATTTGCTTATTATATTTCCTGTTTAAATCTAACCTCGTTTGCACCATATCATATGCCAAAACATTTTCTTTAAATAAAGGCTGTAACGCAAATATATTAAAAAAAAATATATATAACTACTCGCCACTGTATATATTAATGGTNATATATATAACTACTCGCCACTGTATATATTAATGGTCATGCTTATTGATGCGTACATACCTACACAAGACAGAAAATTATGTTCGGGAAATTAATTTCAAGAGTTCTTACGAAAAAAAAGTCATCAATCGTAGATGCAGTGGAGTCTCGTGTTTGTGTAAATCTGTAAACTGACGTGGTTGGCTGAAAAATCTCTCCAAATTTAAAAAGAGGANCGTACATACCTACACAAGACAGAAAATTATGTTCGGGAAATTAATTTCAAGAGTTCTTACGAAAAAAAAGTCATCAGTCGTAGATGCCGTGGAGTCTCGTGTTTGTGTAAATCTGTAAACTGACGTGGTTGGCTGAAAAATCTCTCCAAATTTAAAAAGAGGATTCCAAAATTAAACATGACTTTGGAAATTTGAACATAATCGTAGTTTTATTTAATACTCATATACAACTGAATAATACTAGTTCTAAAATACGTCGCGTGATATACGTATTTATGAAGGTTTATAAGGAAACAGCGATTCATTTAAATAAAACCAATTTATTTACTATACTTATTTCATAAAAATAATATTATATTGAGAGATGTTCATGAAACTAATCAATAATCGTGTTTGTTGATATATCCTGAGCCAGAAATGGTTTTGATATAAGAGAATAAGAATCTATAAAGATGACACAAGAGAGGTCATATACTTCACTTTTGCTTAGGCGTGGAAATATTAAGTTGCCCAAAAATGTTTGGGTAGGCGAAAGTCAGTCGGTCCGTTGATTTTAACTGAGTGCCCAATCAGTACCCGAGAGGAACAGTCTCAAACTATTGAATCACTGGCATCAAATGTCACTGTCTACACAGCACTCCGGGTAAATACAGTCCGCCAGGCGTTCTCCAGGTGCAAGTACACACTCATTCCTCCAGCTGCCCGGTCATGTACCGTTATTCATTAACACATATGGCCTCTCACTATGCTCCACTTCGGGCGTTGTTTGCATCTCTCCAGACGTTTGACTTTGGGCATTGATGCGTGTGATTAGTGAGCTCTCGGCACGTATATGGTGGTCAAATCCTGGAGGAAAGTCCCATCACTATCCCTTTAGGAAATTTACCTGGGCTGCGATATCGTTCCTTGAAATGCATGAGCGACGACTTGTTCGCACAACACAATACAGCATTCAGCTGTCTCAATTAGTTAATTTCCTCGGTCTGTGAGTGTGAAGTCTTAGCCAGAGTTTCTATCACGTTACCACTTGACGGAGACATTGCAGTGAGAAGTGGACCGATCGCATATAAATGCTGACGAAATTACCTCACGTTTTATTAGGGTTTATAAGCCCCTAATTTCAGGTTTATTTTGAATGGATGGAATTATTTCCGTTGATCATTATAATTTATACATGTTCATATATTTGAAAATTTTCTAATACACAGTTTTATTGGTAATTTTAAGAATGAGCAAAGAGGTATCATGTATATTTTGGCCATATCTATAAATAAACACAAGCCAGGTTATACCGCACATATTAATTTTAAAACTATATGCAGCCAGCTTAGATATTGCGGTGTAAGATACATCTTCCGCATTCGCTTATTACACCACATGTGCGTAAACTATAGCCTGTTACACACGGTACACTTTCTTGTACAAGATGGTGTAAATTTTTTTTGTTCAAGTCGACTTGCATCGTGTGACTAACTAACTTGTTTACAAGTGTCTTGCATGCAAGGGCTTGCGTTCAGCTGGAGCCATTTAGAGACTGTTATATATTTCGTTCACCTTCTTTTGCAAGTAGTTTGTTAATATGTGCATTATATACGTTGATGTAGTTCCCTTTTATTTGTTTATACTCAAATTTTTAATTTTAGAGGAGAAAACAGATTTTTATTTTGTATTAGTGATTGGTTAAGTTTATAAATGTTTGTGTGTTGTGGTGGAAATGAGGGACTGTCATGCTGCAACCTTCACGTATTACCACTGTGTGTACAGTATGTACATGGGACTTGAATGGAAGAGAGTGTTACCTTCTTGTTCACAAAAGATGTCCGTCTGTATCTGGCTGTACATTCAACTCCAATGGCCAGTTCATTATGAATNTTACCTTCTTGTTCACAAAAGATGTCCGTCTGTATCTGGCTGTACATTCAACTCCAATGGCCAGTTCATTATGAATCAATATCCGTACGGGTTTCAAGATTGAGACCGTTACAAAACTAGTATGCTTAAACTTATTTTACCACGGTTAATATAAAACACTGCTAATAGAAGAACATAATACTGAACACTATGAACCCTCCCCTTGACAATTTGAGTATAACTATTTCGCAATCTTACAGTCCAAGGTATTTTTAGTTAAAAAAAATAGTTCGAGAGTCATAACGTGTGATGTATACGACAAATAACAATTACGAGCCTTACATTTACCGTTTTATATATTAACCCCCAGTCTAACTTAAAAAACGAAGCTCGTTTAAATAATGGCACAAATGAGGACACTTCAATTTTTTACGAAATTAGTTAATTTTGTTCCAATATTTTACCACATTATAACTTTCATAAATGTTTTGACATTTCGAGGCTTGTACATTATATCACACACTTATACATTACAGGCCAGTTCTTTTCAAGTAATTGTATCTCATAGATTGCCCTAACAAAAAATCGGCCCCCTTAAAGAATTTTAGTGTATAACCAAATTGAAACATTTTTTATGAGATTGTTTTTATGCACAAACCATCAAATGCTTAGTTTCTACAGTAGTGCATATTAAATTTTCCTTTATACTCTTTAACACTGTCTCGAATTACGATGTTCTAATGTACATTAACTTGTACTTGTATAGATTTTCTGATAAAACATTGTGGTTTATAAGGAAATAAGAACTGATGAAACTTTCCATGTACACAATGACTTTATAAGAAAGTCATTGGGGTATATTTTTATAAAACAATTGATCTGAAAATATTAATTTATTATTATCAATAGCTATTAGGTTGTTGAGTGTAATACGTGTTGTTGATGTAATTGTCTGTTTTTTTTTCGAGCTGTTGTGTAATTTTTCTTGTAATATATCAATTACAGCTATAATAACAATTATTTTTAACAGCNTTTTTTTTTCGAGCTGTTGTGTAATTTTTCTTGTAATATATCAATTACAGCTATAATAACAATTATTTTTAACAGCTTCGTACAATTAAGTCTTGATCTCAATGTGAATAAAAATGGTGCATAATATCAATAAAGTATTAGGCACAGTAAACCATACTGTGAGAAAAACGCAGCAAAGATTTATAGTATAAATAAATCGTATTGACTGATGATGCGTTTAATATGATGAAAGTAGTTCCACGTGAAACATTGTTTGTCGGATACGAAACTTCAAATTGTGATGAAATATTAATGTATTTTGGTAAGAAAGAAGCTTTGCAAAATTCTGCTGTCAAATAACGAGACACCAGCACATGACGTTATGTAATAAACTGTACCAAAACATCTGCATTGCACATATTACAACGTATTAGATTTATTCGTACCGTAAATTAATAATTCGCGTTCACGTTTTCCAAACGTGGGTAACTTTCTTTGGATGTGCACTAAAAAGATAAAAAATAGATTCAAATATCAGGTGGGAAATATGTTTTTGTGACGAAATCCCATTCAGCAATAATACAACTGTAGATCACGACAAAAAGTTTAACTGAAGTGTATATAATCCAAGCTGAACAAGAGGAACAGTGATCAGACGACAATGTCTGTGTTTTAAGAGGGTTTTTTTGGTTTGCAATCTTACCTACTGCAGTTCATAGAATGAATGGGCACGATACATAAGTGACTTTGGGTTTCTCCAACATGTGCANGCAATCTTACCTACTGCAGTTCATAGAATGAATGGGCACGATACATAAGTGACTTTGGGTTTCTCCAACATGTGCACTTTGTAGAGGATTTCCACTAGTGATGTGATAACTGAGCTATGGAAATCCTCCACGCCGCCCCGTCGACGCAAGGAAACGCTTGCACAGGATATTTATGTAGATAGGCCGAGCAGGCACAGTCACGTGGTCTGTGCGATCACTTGACCGCATTTCTTTCTTATTATATGTCTGGATGAAACTGTAACGAGTTAGGAGCCGGAAAGCCTGAATCATCTACGACTACTCGTCACCATTTAGGTAGTATATTACAATATTCATATGCCATTAATATGTGCGTTTATGTTGCAGGAGAAATGTGGAACACTCATGACGTTTGTACTAAATGTGCCAATTAAGCCTGCATGTCCACCTTTTTTCAATGAAACTCTAGTGCCGAAAGCTATAAATTTCCATATAAACGTTTTAAATGCTACCGATAAGTAAAATAGAAGGAGTACTTCAATACAGTTATCAGTTATTAATACAGTTATCGCTGACCCTATATTATCAACACCTGCAGATAATTTGGCAATAAAATAAAGTAAATTTATTCCATGACAAGAAGTTTTGAAACAAAATATCCTTAACACTAAATTTCGTAACAGATGTTCCATTTTCCGGTTAAATTATTCCGGTATCTTATTGATGTCACGTTTTCCTGTTTTACATTCAGAGCCAAACGTCAATTTATTACACTCTGACGCATACCGCGTCTCTATACTTTTGCCGTCAGAACACATGCTCGGNCAGAGCCAAACGTCAATTTATTACACTCTGACGCATACCGCGTCTCTATACTTTTGCCGTCAGAACACATGCTCGGCGAAGCTCGCAGGCAAAACCCGCAAGAAGGATTTAGGGGCTGGCGGACGTGCCAAAAAGGAAACCACCAGGAATGCGCAGCCGCGTCTTACAGCTGCAAAGGCGGGCCACCCAAAGTTTCTGCACGTGCCACTGTCCTGCACGTGCAGACGGCATCCGGAGGCAACGGAGGGCACCAGGGCGGACACAGCTGCACTGTGCAGCTGCCCAAGAGACGCCGAGGTCCCACGGCCCCGGGATTCGCCGCAATAAACCAAGAAAGCTTTTAGCGGATGTACGAGCAGAAGGGCAGCCCGAGCCCAAGACACGTGTTTTATTGCTCAGGGAGACGCCACAAGAGCCCCGGAACACTTGCAGACAAGGCAGTTTTAATATGGCAATAGGGGACTATAAAACGAGAGGAGTCCGAGGAAACAAGGTCAGTCAGTCCGGAGGGCGGAACAATAGCAGTCAGTCGCATCAGTCAGTCGGCAGGGAGTCTACAGATCAGTCAAGCGCGAACGGAGACACGGGACAGTTGGTCGGAGGTCCGTCCGCGAGACGTCCGGAGTTCAGAGCCGGACGACATCAGTTTGGCGCGAGCAGTCAGTGAGAAACGTAAACGATTCCTCCAGTCAGTCAGAGGACGGGCATCGACGAGCTCGGCGCGGGTCCGGAGCGAGACGCCAACGGCGGTCAGCCAACGAGAGGAGGAAGGAGCGGAGCAGTCCCGGGAGAGCCAGCCGCCATCAGACGCAGAGTCCTGCCAGTTCCAGTTCACCAGATCTCAACTGCAGGACCAGCTACCAGCACAGCAGGACAGATAAGTACAGTCATCCAGCGTGTGTGAAGGACCCTGAGTAGTGTTCTGCGAGTGCTACGAATATCTGGAATCACCCAGCAAGTACGAAGAAGATTATCCCTCCCACCCCCGAACGCGAACCATGCGTAATCTACGTACAGAANCTCCCACCCCCGAACGCGAACCATGCGTAATCTACGTACAGAAACGGGAGGGAGTTGTCTCTAGAGTGCGTGCATCAGTTAACTTGTGCTAGCAATAATAAAACCAGAGATTTTCTTGAACTCTTAATCATTACAGCGTACTGTTTTATTAGGAAATTGGACCTTTAGACAACAGTGTCAACATCTTCGTCTTAACCACAGCTTGGGTAGTTGTCAACTCTTCAATATTATAAACCTCATATGGTAAGTTGTATAAGCGGCTGGGTTTACTTCCGAGTTATGTCGGTACGATANCTCTTCAATATTATAAACCTCATATGGTAAGTTGTATAAGCGGCTGGGTTTACTTCCGAGTTATGTCGGTACGATAAGTTGGGGATGCTAATTCATCTAGTCCGTCAAATGTGTATGTAGAGTTTATTTTTTTCAAATTTTCAAAAATTCCTGTTAAGCCTTTGTGTAACTGGGGGCCTCTGTGATCCAGCTTATATGTTTTCGTGAGTGAAGTTTGTTTGAGGTTTGTCTTGAATTAAGCCAATTACGTATAAATAAAAACAAAACACNTTATGTTTTCGTGAGTGAAGTTTGTTTGAGGTTTGTCTTGAATTAAGCCAATTACGTATAAATAAAAACAAAACACAGATAAATGACTTGTCCGTAATATAAACCTGAAACCTGGGAGATCAAACTGATGTAGGTACAATTCAAGTTATCAACTATCGTAGAGAAGGCGTGATTGCACAGCACAAAATTATAACAAGAGCTTCGCTTGAAAACACAAAAAGCATATTTATAAATGGGATACTTATAAAATTTATATTAATGATTACGAGCTCAAATAAATGTTAGGATGCAAAGGAAAATATTACTTCCTTTTTCTTATAACAATGTTCCAAGGGCTACCTCTTAGTTCGGAGAATCACAAAACCATTCACAAATCTAACGAACTTCGTTGCCTGGTAACAACTCATTTGAACTCAATAATATACGCAATTTGTTTGACAGATATTATAAGAATAACAACGCTACTAATAAGACAGACGGTAATAGTTTCCTCTAAATATGATTCAATGGGTGTCATTATTTTCAGAAAATTTCTTCAACGATATTTTTTATTTCGATTAGTAGTCACAATGATGTGTAATTTTAATATTTCGACTATTACTCTCTCCCTTCTTACGACCAGCGAAATAGTCCGGCACGATTCNGGAATCGAACGCGGTTCGTCGAGGTGATAAGTAAGTGTTCTAACCACTAAACCTACGCGGCGCCGCTTATTTTAGTCTGTCAGTGTTTTCTTCTGACTCTTTGAATGAAATCTTTAAAAAATCACTCCACAAATGACGTGCATGGTTCTTTTCCTAATATGTCTTGTATCATAAGCGTTTTATACTTTTGAGGACAATAACGTATTGTAAGTTAGTTCAAATTGAAATTTAACTATTAATTTATTTATCAAATATAATATTATATTTGGAAGTTATATAAATAAAACGGTGAGAAAATATGTGTGTTGGTAATACTTAGTAATAAATAGTTCTCACGCACACTATTACAATGAGGGGGCTCGAATGCGGTGAGTGGTCATTTTTATGTAATTTTATATACTGCATCTTACATAATTACTTATCTGCTTACACAAACGCAACGCGATCTCAGATAACTACTATATATCGAGGAAACTGACGCCAAATACAAGGAGAAATTTCGTAGGGGCCTTCTTTGCCCGTTTCACAGGTTGATTTGTCCTGAGTGCTGTTAAGGGACGAAGGTGTATCTGAACGAGGGACTGCCATGTTTACAAGTTAAATATTTCCACGTAAGGGGGCTGGTTCGTAATTCGCTTATAATGCTCAATATTTTATTGAGAGTTGATCAAGAGCTGCAAGGTACCTCGACCGGAACACACGCAATTTAACCGTAAATGTTTGGAACGCTTTTATAGCGATCACTCTAGCCTAGCAATAGTAAAATATATAGTCTTAATGCTCCTCTTAATATGAAAATATTCATATTATCGTTCTTTCTTAAGTTAAATTATGTCTCAAGTTTGTTCAAATGGCACGAACTTTAGCTTGATTTCAGTGGCTGGGCAAGCCGGTTATTTCCTTAAGCGGATATTCCTCCGGAGTTAATTGTGGTGATTTTAAAGGGCATTTGATATTCATGACACCTAGGTAATCAGATGCATCCTCGTGTATTCAAGCGAGTTGAGTTATATGTTCTAATACATGCCACGTATCGACGTATTATTTATAAGGTTAGGCATCACCCACTTATTTCATTTATTCTTTCATTTCCTGATAATTAAATTTCTTGTGGAATAAAGTTTAAAAAAAAAATTATAGGAGTTAACTCTTCGGTTTTCTCTGCAGTGCAATTGTGAATTCGGAACTGTCAACGTAAAATTGAGTAAACCAAACCGTAGCACATACTTTAAAATACTGCTAGGTTCCTGCATTTTCACAACTACAAAATAACACGTAGAAAATGAAGTAAAATAAATGAAAAAATACCCCGTAAAATGCAAATTTTTTACTGTCAGGAATTCACAATAATTTTTCTGAAACTGAAGTTATGGCATAGCCGAATAATTTGGGAATCACAAATGAAGTCGAGCCTCGATCTAAATATAACTATGAATGTCGAGCCAAACATTTTATACTCATTCAATTAATATATTTTCTTCTGCACTGACTACATACAAGTATTTCTGCAAGCATTCAATTGATTAGTTTAGACTGTGATTCCTCCCGCAGAACTTTTTGTTCAGTGATAATATGACTAAACGCCTTGGGAGCATCTGAGAGTGCACTAACATTCCTGTAGTAATCTACTGACGTCACCAGACTGATGTACATTATGTAGGTGGCTCTGGGAAGGTGCTGAGAACTTTGTATGTTTTGCCTGCATCCAATACTCAAGAGAATGAAAGTATTACATACAGCTGTCGCGTGACAGTTTTGAGGATTATAGCACGCCTTTGGCTCACTTCCCTCACCCCCTTACCCCACCCCCTTCAACCTTTAGCGCACTTTGCTGTCGCCTTCGAATAGGCACGTGGCATGGAAAATCTCCAGACACGTGAAGCTGAAGCGGAGGCCTCCCCCCCCCACACCCCCTTCATCTACCTACGCCTCCAACCCGCCAGCAGATCTGTCGAGAGTGCAGGGCTTTCGAGTTATCACCCAAAATTATCAGGCGTAGTTCGCCGGAACGC
>NQII01000921.1:607277-626860 GCA_002778355.1 Clitarchus hookeri | reverse complement strand
TGTTCTTACAGAAAAACCTCTATTGTAAAGGATCGAACTAATCTTAAACTTACAGTTGATTTTAATAAGCCAATCAAATNTCGAAGCTACAACTATTTGCAATGTGGTGCTAATAAGCCAAAGAAACCTAATTTATGATGTTAAAAGTGAAAGAATCACTGAAGCTAACTAGTGGTTATTAGTTTTTAATGGATCATTTCCCATTAAAAACATTTATTTTAAAAATTCAATAGTTAAAAACAAAATAGGAATATTTCATAGTCTCACTTCTTTTCAATTTTATAGTGTCCCCATGGTAGTGTATTAATACCCTCTTTAAGAATAAATCTTTTGTCATCTTCGGAACTTAATGCTTTTTTTCTCAACTCTATTGTAAACAGTTCATGTTTATTACTTATTATGAGATTCATACTTTTGTACACCACTTCTTTCCCAAGCAAGCACTTTTTGTAGTCATCAAAACTTATCTCATTCCTGACTACAGTATTTTTCACACCCTTTGCTCTTTTCTTTACATCACCTTCCACATTTAAGGCATACATTTTGGCTCTTAAACCAATAAATTCTTCCATTATTTTCCCATTACATTCATCTTTCATTTTGCCTATAATTTTCTTATTTATTTGTGGCATGTTATATCTATTATTTTTTGGATAATCACTTGTATCAAAATGATTGATCATTTCTTTCATGTCACTGTAGAAGTCTGGTGTTTTTATACAATATATGTATGAGTCAGTATCTAGATAGCACAGTTCAATATTTTCCCCATAGTTTGGTTTCATCACATTATAGTGAAAATCGTACATTAAGGTCTTTGACAAGTCAAGTATGCTCATTCCAACATAAATGGGCTTGTTAAAACACAGCTTTGTTTTATTCATGTGAACTGCGACCAAAGAGTTAGTAAATATTGTTCTGCCTTTAAAATTTGGTTTAGCCACTAATTTATCCACTTGCTTGCTGCTTGTGCACAACCGTATATCCACTCTGTTTCTAATGTTCTCCATTGTTTTGCCGAATACAGAGTTGTTCATTAGTTTATAGAAGTCTTTTTCAAAATCATTAGATGCCTTCGTTCGCATATTTGTGTTTAGATCAATATAGGACTTGAGCCAGTCTGATTGGTCAAACTCCAGAACTCTATGGATCTTCTTCAACTTCATTCCGAGGGACAGATATTGCTTAAGATTTACGTAGTGCAGTACATATCTTTCTTTGTCATATAGGGTAGTTAATAATTTAGGCATTTTCGAACCTTCAGGTATTCTGTTCTCTGGAGCCAGTGGTAGATCTTTGTGGAGGTCGTGTAGTTCATGCGGATACTCCAAATCAACTTCCAATATATAGCCTTTTGTGGCATCATCTCGAATTTTTGTCACATCTATTTTTGTATTTCTCCACTTAAAACCGCCGTAAGGTAAATACTGACTCATAGCCCATCCATATAAGTTATTGGCATCCAGGTATGCCAGATAAGAAGCTTCAACTGTGCCATCATAATCATTCATGTATTTATTATTTGCTTTGGCATACCTCTTGCAACATTGTGATATTCCACCACGAATGCCTTTTTCAATCATCAAAATCATGTTGTAATCCGTTAGTAGTTGTAATTCTGTTTTAGTATGTTTGAGCATTGCATCCCAAGCTAGCCCTGGTGCTGTGAAATACCATGCAGGATCTAGCTTATATGTCTTGAGACATACATCTCTAAAGTTTTCTATAATATCAGCCAATATCAATACATCTGTTTTGTTATACAACTGAGTATACTCTCCTAAGGATTTGATGTTGAAAGATTCCCACACCTTTATTGCAAACTCGTAGTCCTCATCTGAAATATCACATTTGTTGAGTTTGTTGTAAAATGCATTCTTATTAGGCAGTGTTGTCTCACTAAATTTTTCAACACTATCCATGTAGTCATAGGGGTAAACACCTTTCCTTATAACAAGATCTAGAAGTTCATTGGAAAAATGCTTACTCATTTCCCGAAATTGACTTCTGGAAAGATTGCTAGCAAGCTTATCGATGCTGCTGGCCATAAATTTTAATGAATCAATAAATCTTATATTTACGCCCTCACATACATGTTTAGTGAAAGAAATATATTTTTCCTCATTGTTGGGAATTAGGTCAATTTTATTTTCATCGATGCCCAGCTCCTTTACAAATAAATGTGTGTCATATCCAGATAGATTGTGTATAAACACAGGAACAAAACATGGATTTCTATAGGATAAGTTACAATCTTTGTGTGCGGCTCCTCTAAATTTACCTGTAAGGTGGTCATGGTCTCTCACAGAGTCTCCATCCAAAGTCTTTTCACATATATGACAATGGGTGGCTGTATAGTAACCAATATGTTCTTTCTTGGTCAAGGGAATCATTGGCTTTTCATTTTTGTAGACATCTCCTATTGCCTTTGCTTCGTCCATTAACATCTTGACGAATACCATAGATGCATCAGATCCTTCATAAGTTACTGGTGATTTGTAGTATTCATATTCATATTTTATATAGTAACTGAAACTAATGGGCTCGTGTTTTTGGTACGGCTTCGTGTAGGAGTCGTCGGGATTTGGTTGGCAAGTTTCAATTTTAGTTAACAAACACTCAAAATCGGCATATATCACAAAAGGGACTCTCAAAGAATGATTTTTGTTCTTGAATCTTAGTATGTTATTTCCTTTATGTGGAAGTTCGACTCTAACTCCATCATGATCTCGACAGTCTTCTTCGTGAACATTTAGCTTGCTTTCAGAGTAGAAGCGTTGCAAGCATCTATCACATATGTATATTTTATGACCATTTCTTGTCACCTGTGACGAAATAAGTCTCGAAAAACTTTTTATCCAGCAGTAGTGGTCATTCTTTTCAGCTTTGATATAGAGTAGGTTAATATGCTTATCCGCCTTATTTTTTGTTATTTTTAGTGGATAGATTATATATTCCTTGTTGTCCTTGTTTTCTTTTTCTTCATATGCATATACATTAATTGATAACCCGCTCCTTTTCTCAAAGGTTGGTATGCTATCTAATTTCATAGGAAATTCCAGACCCTTAAGTGCTTCGTCAAACTCATGTTCATGATCCAAATACTTAGTCACTCGTTGGGGATCCTTTTGTGCTGGATGTAGTGCGGATAGAATAGACCACAAAAAGCATTTTTGATCACTGTTCTTTACATTAATTACTGCTTGCTTGGCCTTGATTTTTTCTGGAAGATCAACATAAGAGCTGCCCTTAAGTGGAACATATTTATTTATTCGCACCTCTAGTTTGAATATCCTATTGAGCACCCACTGAGAGCCCTTTGCTTCAAATGCACCCATCTCAGCTATGATTTTTAGTGTGCTATCGGTATAATATTTTTCTAGATTAGTTGATTTAAGTATAATTTCGTTCTTGGTTTTAAAAGAGCTTTCTACATATTCGATATTGTCACCAGTTCCTCTTTTGTACTCCGCGAAAAGTTTAAAATGATTCGGATCTTTGTATGCATTCGCATTCTTTACAGCATAAGTCTTGATCCTACTTTTAAATGCTGTTTCAGTTTCTTCTACACTGAATCTGAGTGTGTATTTGTGTACTTTGCTCCTCAAGTGACTTGTTATGAGAGATGGTTTGTAATAGTGGTTACAAGCCCCACATTGAACTTGCTTATCTCTTGGTAACTTCTGTTTTGATATAAGCCTTTGCGGTATTTTAAAAATTTCCCATGCATTTGTAGGTTCTTGCACTGGTGCAAGACCTTTGTGCAATCTACTTCTCAAATGACTTTTTATTAGAGATGGTTTGTAATAGTGGTTACAATCCCCACACTTGACAAATGGTTGTTGAGGATTCTTCTTATTTCTTTTCATAAAAACATCACGCTTAAATTTATATTCGTTCCAAACATTACCAGTTGCATTAGCCTTNAACCTTTTTCATTACCATGGTCGTCTTCGTATAATTAGACATCAGTATATTTTCATCTGAATTCATATTAATTTATTATATATATATTTTTATTTTTTTTTTATTTCACGAACGCAACTTATCAGCATTCTCATAAGGTACGGTTACTTTTAACCCTTTAACATTTAAAAGCGGGTTGAAAATTTAAGGTTACTTTTAACCCTTTAGCATTTAAAAGCGGGTTGAAGGCGGGTTGAAAATGTATGGTTACCCCAACCCTTTAGCATTTAAATGCGGGTTGAAAATGTATGGCTGTTTTAAACCTTTTAGAATTTAAAAGTGAGTTGAAGGCGGGTGGTTATTTTTAACCTATTAGCATTTAAAATTAGGTTGTTAGCATTTAAATGTGGGTTGAAAATTTAAATTTGCCTCAACCTATTGGAATTTAAATGCGGGTTGAAAATGTATGGTTATTTTCAACCTTTTAGAATTTAAAAGCTGGTTGGAAATTTAAGGTTGTTTTCAACCCTTTAGCATTTAAAAGCGGGTTGTTAACCTTTAAAAGGGGGTTGAAAATTTAAGGTTGTTTTCAACCCTTTAGCATTTAAAAGCGGGTTGAAGGCGGGTGGTTATTTTTAACCTATTAGCATTTAAAAGCGGGTTGAAGGTGAGTGGTTGTTTTCAACCCTTTAGCATTTAAATGCGGGTTTAAAATGTATGGTTACTTTTAACCCTTTAGCATTTAAAAGCGGGTTGGAAATTTAAGGTTGTTTTCAACCCTTTAGCATTTAAAAGCGGGTTGTTAACCTTTAAAAGGGGGTTGAAAATTTAAGGTTGTTTTCAACCCTTTAGCATTTAAAAGCGGGTTGAAGGCGGGTGGTTATTTTTAACCTATTAGCATTTAAAAGCGGGTTGAAGGTGAGTGGTTGTTTTCAACCCTTTAGCATTTAAATGCGGGTTTTAAATGTATGGTTACTTTTAACCCTTTAGCATTTAAAAGGGGGTTGCGCCCAAATCGGCATTTNTTAAATGTATGGTTACTTTTAACCCTTTAGCATTTAAAAGGGGGTTGCGCCCAAATCGGCATTTTCTATCTACTGACGGTGAATTTAAATGTTAATCTTGACAACAGCGGAATGATACAAAACAAGAGGAAAAGTAGTTCGTAAGAAAGGTTTTCAAAAGTGCTGAATTGGAACCTGTTCACGGGCCATTTTGAAATCAAAATTTAACTGCACTTACGCGACCGTATGTACTGATATGTAGGTGCCCAATTAAGTTGGTACAGAGTTAGGTATAATAGTTATATGTATTGACGTTATATTGCGGATGTAATGTTTACATTTATAATCAGTTAAATTGATGTTTTTTTTCGCTTTTTGCACATTAAGAGTACAAATTGGTATATTAGTTACACGTTTTCGTTCCTAAAAATTTTACGTTTTCACTTTACCGACGTATAAATAAACTGCATATTTTTTATTTGTCGGAAGCTTACAAAATTAGGAGAAAATTCTATCTCAAGCAGGGCTTTCAAAAGTGCTCACTTTACCGCGAACTGCCTGCTACAAGTATCATGTGGCCCTGGTAAAGTTCTACTTCCAGACTATTCCTCGTGCCAGCAAAGTTAAACCAAGTCTAGATAATTACACCAGAGGGACAACGCACCGTATTCATGTGCACTCAGTGTAATAATGTTTTGCATAGGAACTTTTTCTTACTAGGCATTACCAACATACCTATTTTCTCCCTGCTTATGTTCACGTTAAATGTAAATGAAATATTATTATTATAGACGGAATATAAGTAAATGTTAAATTTAACCAAAAATAAGGTGCTTTCATGTTAACACACTTATAAAACGCTTGTGATACACAGCGTATTTAAGAAATAACCAAACACGTCATATTTGGGGTGATGTTCCAATGGCTTGTTTCACTGGACTGTATATGGAAGATTGCCCTTTCTTGATTTTTCTATATTGGCTTCCGTCGAATTGTGTGGATACGGTCGACGCTCACGGCGTTCATGTATGTCTCGTGCGTCCTTCGCGACATCCGAGTGGACTCCGTCGTCGCAGAGAAGACTCGGGGAACTCGCTTGTTCTCCATGCGCAGCGCGGAGGACTGGGAGGTTGCTTCTGTCTTGCTCGAGGTGTATGTAGCCTTTCAGTTATCCCGCCGAGCGACATTCTTGGCTGCGTTTCACAGCCTTGATATTTAACATTTTGTTGTTCGCGGCGGCATTTTCTTCTCTTCCCTTTCTCCAGCGTCCACCNTACTTTCCACTTCTCGTCCACTCGAGCTGATCGCCCTCCCTTCTCGCGAAAAAAATGTTAAAAAGTACACAATTCAATATTAAACGATTCTAGACCGTATTTTACCTCGTCCTCTGTCCACAGTATGAGAAACGTAAGTTGTTCCATTCCCTCGGTTTAACGCCCTTTCACACGATCAAAGTTTTATTCGAATTACCTTCAATTTTTATTGAACTAAATTTATTGGATACGGTGTGACGTCATACGAACGTCATAGTTGCTGCCAGTTTCTCTTTCAATTCCTTGAATGTCTTGTTTTCCTTCAAGGTTTTCGTTTTGAACATGTTCTATATATTTTTTTTATCCAAAATTTCAGACGCCGATCATAGCTTTTCTGACAATATTATTCGAAGTAATATCATTTCACATTTTTAAGTTGTTACAAAATAAGGACACATATTTTTTTAAAAATAAAATGTTCAATAAAATGAAGAATACCTGTTATATTTTAACTAACTGTTTTCGTGTCGTGCGTGAGAAGCATTTACTTCTAAAAATTTGCTATTGGTATTTTTTAAACTGGTTTCATTAAAAAGTTTGTAATAAATTTTCATGTGGTGACTTGAAAGCTTATTGAATGCAATTCGTTGAAAGGCAAATTAAGTGATTTTTGGTTCAATAAATTGAATTCAAGTAATTGAATTCAATAAATATTTGATCGTGTGAAAAAGTTTTTAGCTATCATTGACGCAGCACNAAATTGAATTCAAGTAATTGAATTCAATAAATATTTGATCGTGTGAAAAAGTTTTTAGCTATCATTGACGCAGCACGCTTAAGGGAGTTTTCCACTAGAATGTGTTTTATATTATATGTGTACCACATACTCTTCAACTGTTCAACATTATCAGTGACAGATTTCCCCTCAGATAACATTTTTTATGTATCACGGTTTTTGCTAAATAAATTGTCCTAAATTTTACTGCTTTTGTAGTGTACAAATAATGAAAACTAGTTTATGTAGAGAAATGAAATAATTCTCACTGGAANTTACTGCTTTTGTAGTGTACAAATAATGAAAACTAGTTTATGTAGAGAAATGAAATAATTCTCACTGGAAAAAAAAAGGTGCTAAGAGCTACTTCAAGACGTCTATTAAATCTTACAAAAAATGTTTTTCCAATTTCAAAAATTTTTCTGAAAATAAGGAAATCCTTGCATTTTTTTTTCATTTGTATTTTTNAAATTGAATTCAAGTAATTGAATTCAATAAATATTTGATCGTGTGAAAAAGTTTTTAGCTATCATTGACGCAGCACACTTAAGGGAGTTTTCCACTAGAATGTGTTTTATATTATATGTGTACCACATACTCTTCAACTGTTCAACATTATCAGTGACAGATTTCCCCTCAGATAACATTTTTTATGTATCACGGTTTTTGCTAAATAAATTGTCCTAAATTTTACTGCTTTTGTAGTGTACAAATAATGAAAACTAGTTTATGTAGAGAAATGAAATAATTCTCACTGGAAAAAAAAGGTGCTAAGAGCTACTTCAAGACGTCTATTAAATCTTACAAAAAATGTTTTTCCAATTTCAAAAATTTTTCTGAAAATAAGGAAATCCTTGCATTTTTTTTTCATTTGTATTTTTGTAAAATCACTTGGGTTAAGCATACCTTAAAATTAATTTATACGATACCTTTCATTTGCCCTTGTTAAATTTTCTGCAAACTGTTTGGTTTATTTCACTAGATTACAAAAAGAGTAACATTTTGACTTTGACATATGATTTGTAAAAACAATGCGCCCTAATTAATTTTCATCTGAGGAAAACGTTGTAGATAACGTCTACGAGTTGAACAGTATGTGGTACAAATACAAATAACGAATGTTCTTGAGACCAGCGTCCTTAAGGTTCCCGCCTACCTGGCGCTTGAACTGCGCTGCACTGTGTTTGAAATACACGTATTCCTTAAAATTATTAAGCGTGCATCCAATATGCTGATCTATGGAAACAACACGCACTTCAGACGAGGATTGTTGAGCGTCTTCAAGAAGTCACTCACATTATAAATGCCATTCAGAGTACTACAAAATGGCTAAAAACGCTTCTTTTTTTTAAAGCGCATTTGTAGTTTGCGGTAGATTGGTTCTTTATTCTTCCTAGCGTATATGAATGTTGTTTCCGGTCAAATGAGACCATCCGAGACCTATGTTCCGATGACGCGTTTTCATGATGAGGCATGTGCAAGTGGTTTTACGTTGCTGCAGAATAATTATGTCATGTTGATCCAGGTATATACAAACTCCAGGTCAGAACTCTGCGATAGAGGTGAGAAGCAAACTGGTCCAATACTTCATACCATCGTACTTTGTACACTCACACAACAGCATTGGATGTCACAGCAGTACTACATTTTAGAAGCAATCTCGTAATAATATAGTCGTGTGCACACATTTAAAGTTGTGACTAAATAAGGACGCGTATATTTTTTTTCAAAAATAGAATGTACAATAATACGAAGAAAATTTGCTGTTGTTCGACCAATTATTTTCGTGTCGTGCGTGAGTCGTAGATAATTTCAAAAATTTCCTTTTCATATTTTATTAACTGGTTTCATTAAAACGTTTGTGATAAATTTTCATGTGTAGACTTGAAATCTTATTTGATGCAATTTGTTGAAAGGCAAAGGAAGTGGTTTCTTAGTTCAATAAATTGAACTCAAGTAATTGAACTCAATAAAATTAATATTTGATCGTGTGTAATGGTCTTCAGACGGAAGAGCATGGTGTGCTCCGGGGCGAGACGCGATATGCCGGCTCACGACTGGGTCGACGTTCGGAGCTGACTGCGACAACCGTTACTCAGTTGGCAATTTCTGGATCGAGTTTCGCGCTTCCAATTTCTATCATTTTCTCCCGGCCTTCTGAGCGGTTTTCTAATTAGTTTCGAGTCTCTTTTTTAGTAATTAATAGTTGGTGTTTTGTTAGGTTTAGTCAGAACACCACGACATTCAGCTGTCTAGCACGCCATGCTGCTAGCATTTTATTGTTATCATTATGCCAATAAATTAAAAGTACACGAAGTCTTAAAATAAACAGTAATTATTCCTGACAGTTTTTCAAGGGCCGTTTAAAATTTAAAATTAACAGAATAAAACCAATATGATTTGAGATTGTTACTTAACAGAAATTTTGTCATGAGAAAATACCTACTTCAAGAATATTTCAGCAACTTGCTTTGCCAAATAAATATTTTGAGTACAATAAACATTTGTATATTCTAATAACCTCGTCCGTATGTGTATTCAAACATTTCGAAAAGGCGAAACAAATGTGGCGCCGGTTTGGTAATTTGTATTTTGTAATTTGTCAGCTTCTAAGCTGACAAAATGCAAAACGTAAATTACAAAAAAATTGTTGTAGATTTTGTAAAAAAAAAAAAAAAAACGGGTCTTGTGACTTTTTTTTCCCCCCAACAAAAAGAGTGCCAATTACGAATCTTGGTGCCTGTTGTTATGGTGTGATCAGGCCTTAGCTGAACGGCTTGCTTGATCACACCTTCAAACAGTAAACCTGGAAACGAGCGGGATTGCAACGCCACCATTTGGTCGTCGAACCTTGCGAAAGAAGACAGTTGCAGAAATCCCCTCCACCGGTCACTGAGCAGGGCCGCAGAACCACGCGCTTGATATAGGCCGGCGTAACACCCGGAACAGCGTCTTTCGTCTTTAGTCCTTTGGACGTCGACCCGACCAGCGAAGCAGACCAGGAAGATGGGTGTGTCCGGCCGTCGTTAACCGCTTCGCAGAATCAGCCTCCGGCTGCAACAAGGTGATGACTTTCCAGTTAGGTTTAAATAAAACGGCGTGAGTTAAATATAATGCCTAATCATATTAAATGCAATGTAAAGCTCCCCCGATCAATGGTAACATAAATAGTTATTGTAAAAGCTTAACGTTAATAAACCTCATCAGATACTGTTGCGCTGTACCGAATCATGAGTGATTATTGAGCTACGTCCCTAAATACTTTCAAGTACGAGCTAGCTGGAAAACTAGTTCGTAACACTGGTAACTCACGAGGACGTTGTATCTCCACCGAGAGAGCAGTTGCAGTAAGTAGTCCGTCGAGTGGACACGGACTATTCGTCCACACGGCGTCTGCTGCGAGAGATCGCTGCTTGCAAGGTACTCGCTGTCTACTTTTAGTTTACGAGTTAGGTGTTTTATATTTTGGCGTGGGGTGATACGTATAACGCAACTTTTGGAAGTGTTGCGTTTTTTGAGGACGGCGAGTTTTTAAAATGCTATTCTTGGTGCCGTGTTTCGTTACACTGATTGTACGCCTGTTGTGTGCATAACAAAAAAAACCTGCAAAACTCTACTCCGTCGAGCGGCCATGTTTGATCATATTTGTTAATAATTTATTTGAATTTAAGTTACACCCATTTAATTCTATATAGTGTGTTTATGTGATATTATATTCTGTTAATCAGTTTGGCTCATAAATTTGTTCCACGTCAATTTTCTGGTACTCATTTTAATTTCGCGATCTTAACAGCATGTTGTTATCGTCCATGTAACCAGTTAAGGAGGGTTCAGGGTTTTGTTGCCCAAGGAGTGTAAACCAAAGCTTCGTCCTCCCGAGGTGACTTCGGGGTTACAAGTGTGTGTTTAGCAAACGGGTTGTAAATTATCTGGTGTCTGAACTTTTGTAACAGCCTGATTCTGAATATGAGTTAAGTTACAAAATGTAACATTAACAGTTCAATCATAACCCCTATGAAATCGAAAATCCTTCGCCATCTTCCTTCAATACAATATCCAAAACAAGCAGGTTCACCTGAACAAGCCTNTCTGGTACTCATTTTAATTTCGCGATCTTAACAGCATGTTGTTATCGTCCATGTAACCAGTTAAGGAGGGTTCAGGCTTTTGTTGCCCAAGGAGTGTAAACCAAAGCTTCGGCCTCCCGAGGTGACTTCGGGGTTACAAGTTTGTGTTTAGCAAACGGGTTGTAAATTATCTGGTGTCTGAACTTTTGTAACAGCCTGATTATGAATATGAGTAAAGTTACAAAATGTAACATTAACAGTTCAATCATAACCANCTGATTATGAATATGAGTAAAGTTACAAAATGTAACATTAACAGTTCAATCATAACCCCTATGAAATCGAAAATCCTTCGCCATCTTCCTTCAATACAATATCCAAAACAAGCAGGTTCACCTGAACAAGCCTAGCAAAGAAGTGCGTGAGGTTTATTACAATTTTAATAAATTTGAAAAATATAAACCACTGCTTGCGTGATTTTTATTTTCCAACTATCCTGGTATAGTAAATGAACGAAGTGTTTTTATTTTCGATTTAAGCCAATGTTAACACACATTTATTTTGTACTCCGCGTAAGAAATGTAAACAAACAAGTCTTGTGAACCACATGAACCACAGAGTGAAGATCACGTTGACTTATGTTCGTATTCTGCGCATGTTTTCAAAATTGATTCAGGAATTACCATTAAAAATGTCAAAATCACATGTTCATACAGTGGCATAACATTTGTTCACATTTGGTTTTCAAACCACTCGCACTCTTACAAAAAAAAAAACAATTTTGCATAACTTGATTACATCGTAGTTGTACTGCAACTCCTAAATAATTTATTTATTTAAATATTGTTCTTATCTTATTCCAAACAAGCCACATAATTTTAAGTGTTCTAATGAAAAAAAAACATTCGTGTGATGCGATGCAGATATTGTTACTGTGCAGCTGACTTATAACTTACTCTTAACATTTTGAGCGAAGTTAGGAGCAATTATGAATAATAAGTGCTTTTCGAAAAATTGAAGAAAAAAAATTGGAAATGGAATATTGACAGTACTTATCATGCTGAATCGTAATTATGTATGCACATTGGTGTATTCGCAGTGCATACTGTGAATCGCAATAGTGGGGAGTATTATGAAGATCAGGGAAATTGTGGTGGAAAAAGGGTAAAAACCGGAAGTACACCACCACAGGATATGTTCAAAGGCACAAAAAAGGTTAAATACGTCCGGAGATTGCTCTAGAACAGTGCATTCGCACAACATCCGCGTAACTCCACTTCCCGGGGCATGTGAGATAGCATCTTTGGAAGGCACTCCTATCATCCTGCTTCGTACGGTGTTACCTGCTTCATACAATTTGACTAGTTACATGCAAAGCAGGTAAAATCGTATGAAGAACAGTAACCAGTGCCTGCTCCCCCCTCCCCTTCCGCGGGTGGCTTCAGACTGCTTACTCCCTTCTCTGCTGCCATGGCTGACATGGCATACTCATCAACAGAGTAGTAGTCTTTATCCTTCATGAAAACAGTTTAGTTGGTTGAGAAATTTGGGCGGCCTTAACAACCCGGTATTGAGAGCCGATGAGGGTGAAATGAGGTGATAATGGAGCAGCGCCAGAATGCAAGGGCGAGGGAAACGGGAGATCCCCGAGAAATCCCGCCGACCAGTGGTATCGTCCGGCACAATTCCCAATTTGGAAAATCCGGGAGTGACCCGGCCGGGGGTTGAACCCGGTTCGCCTTGGAGAGAGGCGAGCAGTCTAACCGCTCAACCACCACGGCTCCCATGAGCAAAATCTAACGCCTCCAGTATCAACTTGTTGATGGTACTGGTCCCCGTGGGCTCTTGCGTCAGTACAG
Source organism: Clitarchus hookeri (assembly GCA_002778355.1). Classification (NCBI taxonomy): domain Eukaryota; kingdom Metazoa; phylum Arthropoda; class Insecta; order Phasmatodea; family Phasmatidae; genus Clitarchus; species Clitarchus hookeri. The sequence goes on along the minus strand of NQII01000921.1, from coordinate 613,996 downwards.
CTGGACCTTTCTGGCCACAAACATTTCCACGTTCTCTCCCTCTCGCTGTGACTCACCAAAGAGTTTCGCCTTACAGTAATTTACAGCATCGTCCCAGTGCATGTTCACGTAGCTCCACAAATCCAACCAGCCCCCAGCTAGGCTTCAGAACTGTGCACTGTCACGCTCCGTCCACTCCTCTCACGGGACACTGTAACAACTGAGCTGCTCCTCGCACTGCCTCTTGAATGCACCATGTTGCTGCCCGGCAAATTGTGGCAGTTCTATCTGCTCAGAGGGTGCAGGCACTCGGTGGGGTGCTGTCATTCCCAAGTCTCCTTCTTTTATTGTGAGCATTTGCAGTTTATTCGTGCACTCGTGGTGGTGTAGTCGCAGTTCCTACAAGCACCTTTCGTGGGACAGATAACCACAGGTTGCCGCCCAGCTACTTCGCCTGGCCATGGAAGTAGATGAATGCACAACCAAAGCTTTGGTGGACGCTGCAACTACCTATTGGTGGACACCCTGGTCTTGGGAGTGATGCTTGCTGCATACAGCTTGTGCCTCTTGTGGACAACTTCTCCCTGCTGTTCTGAATTTCTGGTCTCTGCGCCTATGGCCGTGGTGGGTTGGGCATCTCACATTCCCCGGGCAGTGGTGAATTAAACTGAGGTGACAAAAGTAATAGGATAGCAATATGCAAATATACAGATGGCAGTAGTATCGCATACAAAATGTATAAATGGGCAGTGCATTGGTTGGGCTTTTATTTGTAGTCAAGTGATTCATGCGAAAAGGTTTCTGACATGATTATGGCCGTACGACGGGAATTAACAGACTTTGAAGGCGGAATGGTGGTTGGAGCTAGACACATGGGACATTCCATTCTGAAATGGTTACGGAATTCAACATTCCGAGATCCACACTGTCAAGAGTGTGCCGAGAATATCTCATTTCAGGCATAACCTCCCCCCATGGACAATGCAGTGGCCGACCGCCTGCATTTAATGACCGAGACCAACGATGTGTGCGCAGAATGGTCAGTGTTAACAGACAAGCAACACTGCGTGAAATAACCGCAGAAATCAATGTGGGACGTACGATGACCGTGGCTGTTAGGACAGTGCAGCAAACCGTGGCTTGGTCAGATGAGTCCCGATTTCAGTTGATAAGAGCTGATGGTAGGGTTCGAGTGTGGCGCAGACCCCACAAATCCATGGACCCAAGTTGTCAACAAGGAACTGTGCAAGCTGGTGGTGGCTCCATAATGGTGTGGGCTGTTTTTACATGGAATGGACTGGGTCCTCTGGTCCAACTGAACCTATAATTGACTGGAAAGGGTTATGTTCAGCTACTTGGAGACCACTTGCAGCCATTCATGGACTTCATGTACCCAAACAACGATGGAATTTTTATGGATGACAATGCGCCATGTCACCGGGCCACAACTGTTCGCGATTGGTTTGAAGAACATTCTGGACAATTCCAGCGAATGATTTGGCCACCAAGATCGCCCGACATGAATCCCATCGAACATTTATGGGACATAATCGAGAAGTCAGTTCGTGCACAAACTCCTGCACCGGCAACACTTTCGCAATTATGGACGTCTATAGAGGCAGCATGGCTCAATATTTCTGCCGGGGACTTCCAACGACTTGTTGAGTCCATGCCACGTCGAGTTGTTGCACTTCGCCGGGCAAAAGGAGGTCCAACACGATACTAGGAGGCATCCCATGACTTTTGTCGCCTCAGTGTATATCCCTGCACTAGTTCAACTAGTGTAGCACGAGTTGCTTCACTCGCTGCCTTATTCATAACAAGGTTTCAGCGACCTGTATGCCCCAATTTTTGTGCTCATCACTGGTATGCAAGCAGAGCAAGATTTTCACGTCCTGGTCATGCTGCTTGGTGGGGTTTGCCCTGGAGTTGTAAATAGGGATGGTCTAAGGTGCCACATGCCATTGACGGCACAGATTCTTCCACCAGCGGCTGTGAATTGATTTCTGTTGTGAGTGAGGAAGTTCTGGGGATATCCCAAGCATAGCATTCACTCCTTGGTTAGTACTACCCCTACGAAGGTGACTTTCACATTGTTGAGAGAAGAAGGCCCCCCACACTCCTCGTAAACATATCTGTCACAACCAGGAGAAATTGGTTCTTCCTCAGGGTCCAAGGGCGGAGACTCCTCACATCCAGAGCCAGTGTTTGAAATGGGGCTGCTGCTGTGTGAGTAACCTGCTGTTCGGTGCCATGTTGTTTCGACCATCGTGATTTTGATAGTTCCAGCACTATAATTGCCANGGTTCAGGAATTACCATTAAAAATGTCAAAATCACATGTTCATACAGTGGCATAACATTTGTTCACATTTGGTTTTTAAACCACTCGCACTCTTACAAAAAAAACAATTTTGCATAACTTGATTACATTGTAGTTGTACTGCAACTCCTAAATCATTTATTTATTTAAATATTGTTCTTATCTTATTCCAAACAAGCCACATAATTTTAAGTGTTCTAATGAAAAAAAAACATTTGTGTGACGCGACACAGATATTGTTACTGTGCAGCTGACTTATAACTTACTCTTAACATTTTGAGCGAAGTTAGGAGCAATTATGAATAATAAGCGCTTTTCGAAAAATTGAAGAAAAAAAATTGGAAATGGAATATTGACAGTACTTATCATGCTGAATCGTAATTATGTATGCACATTGGTGTATTCACAGTGCATACTGTGAATCGCAATAGTGGGGAGTATTATGAAGATCAGGGAAATTGTGGTGGGAAAAGGGTAAAAACCGGAAGTACACCACCACAGGATATGTTCAAAGGCACAAAAAAGGTTAAATACGTCCGGAGATTGCTCTAGAACAGTGCATTCGCACAACATCCGCGTAACTCTACTTCCCGGGGCATGTGAGATAGCATCTTTGGAAGGCACTCCTATCATCCTGCTTCGTACGGTGTTACCTGCTTCATACAATTTGACTAGTTACATGCAAAGCAGGTAAAATCGTATGAAGAACAGTAACCAGTGCCTGCTCCCCCCTCCCCTTCCGCGGGTGGCTTCAGACTGCTTACTCCCTTCTCTGCTGCCATGGCTGACATGGCATACTCATCAACAGAGTAGTAGTCTTTATCCTTCATGAAAACAGTTTAGTTGGTTGAGAAATTTGGGCGGCTCTTAACAACCAGGTATTGAGAGCCGATGAGGGTGAAATGAGGTGAGAATGGAGCAGCGCCAGAATGCAAGGGCGAGGGAAACGGGAGATCCCCGAGAAATCCCGCCGACCAGTGGTATCGTCCGGCACAATTCCCAATTGGGAAAATCCGGGAGTGGCCCGGCCGGGGGTTGAACCCGGTTCGCCTTGGAGAGAGGCGAGCAGTCTAACCGCTCAGCCACCACGGCTCCCATGAGCAAAATCTAACGCCTCCAGTATCAACTTGTGTATGGTACTGGTTCCCGTGGGCTCTTGCGTCAGTACAGCTGGACCTTTCTGGCCACAAACATTTCCACGTTCTCTCCCTCTCGCTGTGATTCACCAAAGAGTTTCGCCGTACATTAATTTACAGCATCGTCCCAGTGCATGTTCACGTAGCTCCACAAATCCAACCAGCCCCCAGCTAGGCTTCAGAACTGTGCACTGTCACGCTCCATCCACTCCTCTCACGGGACACTGTAACAACTGAGCTGCTCCTCGCACTGCCTCTTGATTGCACCATGTTGCTGCCCGGCAAATTGTGGCAGTTCTATCTGCTCAGAGGGTGCAGGCACTCGGTGGGGTGCTGTCATTCCCAAGTCTCCTTCTTTTATTGTGAGCATTTGCAGTTTATTCGTGCACTCGTGGTGGTGTAGTCGCAGTTCCTCCAAGCACCTTTCGTGGGACAGATAACCACAGGTTGCTGCCCAGCTACTTCGCCTGGCCATGGAAGTAGATGAATGCACAACCAAAGCTTTGGTGGACGCTGCAACTACCTATTGGTGGACACCCTGGTCTTGGGAGTGATGCTTGCTGCATACAGCTTGTGCCTCTTGTGGGCAACTTCTCCCTGCTGTTCTGAATTTCTGGTCTCTGCGCCTATGGCCGTGGTGGGTTGGGCATCTCACATTCCCCGGGCAGTTGTGAATTAAACTGAGGTGACAAAAGTCATAGGATAGCAATATGCAAATATACAGATGGCAGTAGTATCGCATACAAAATGTATAAATGGGCAGTGCATTGGTTGGGCTTTTATTTGTAGTCAAGTGATTCATGCGAAAAGGTTTCTGACATGATTATGGCCGCACGACGGGAATTAACAGACTTTGAAGGCGGAATGGTGGTTGGAGCTAGACGCATGGGACATTCCATTCTGAAATGGTTACGGAATTCAACATTCCGAGATCCACAGTGTCAAGAGTGTGCCGAGAATACCTAATTTCGGGCATAACCTCCCACCATGGACAACACAGTGGCCGACCTCCTGCACTTAATGACCGAGACCAACGACGTGTGTGCAGAATGGTCAGTGTTAACAGACAAGCAACACTGCGTGAAATAACCGCAGGAATCAATGTGGGACGTACGACGGACGTGTCCGTTAGGACAGTGCGGCGAACTTTGGCTGTACTGGGCTATGCCAGCAGAAGACCGACTCGAGTGCCTTTACTAACAGCACGACATCGCCTGCAGCGCCTCTCCTGGGCTCGTGACCATATCGGTTGGACCCTAGACGACTGGAAAACCGTGGCTTGGTCAGATGAGTCCCGATTTCAGTTGGTAAGAGCTGATGGTAGGGTTCGAGTGTGGCGCAGACCCCACAAATCCATGGACCCAAGTTGTCAACAAGGAACTGTGCAAGCTGGTGGTGGCTCCATAATGGTGTGGGCTGTTTTTACATGGAATGGACTGGGTCCTCTGGTCCAACTGAACCTATCATTGACTGGAAAGGGTTATGTTCAGCTACTTGGAGACCACTTGCAGCCATTCATGGACTTCATGTACCCAAACAACGATGGAATTTTTATGGATGACAATGCGCCATGTCACAAAAGCCACAACTGTTCGTGATTGGTTTGAAGAACATTCTGGGCAATTCCAGCGAATGATTTGGCCACCAAGATCGCGGGACATGAATCCCATCGAACATTTATGGGGCATAATCGAGAAGTCAGTTCGTGCACAAACTCCTGCACTGGCAAAACATTCGCAATTATGGACGTCTATAGAGGTAGCATGGCTCAATATTTCTGCTGAGGACTTCCAACGACTTGTTGAGTCCATGCCACGTCGAGTTGTTGCACTTCGCCGGGCAAAAGGAGGTCCAACACGATACTAGGAGGCATCCCATGACTTTTGTCGCCTCAGTGTATATCCCTGCACTAGTTCAACTAGTGTAGCACGAGTTGCTTCACTCGCTGCCTTATTCATAACAAGGTTTCAGCGACCTGTATGCCCCAATTTTTGTGCTCATCACTGGTATGCAAGCAGAGCAAGATTTTCACGTCCTGGTCATGCTGCTTGGTGGGGTTTGCCCTGGAGTTGTAAATAGGGATGGTCTAAGGTGCCACATGCCATTGACGGCACAGATTCTTCCACCAGCGGCTGTGAATTGATTTCTGTTGTGAGTGAGGAAGTTCTGGGGATATCCCAAGCATAGCATTCACTCCTTGGTTAGTACTACCCCTACGAAGGTGAATTTCACATTGTTGAGAGAAGAAGGCCCCCCACACTCCTTGTAAACATATCTGTCACAACCAGGAGAAATCGGTTCTTCCTCAGGGTCCAAGGGCGGAGACTCCTCACATCCAGAGCCAGTGTTTGAAATGGGGCTGCTGCTATGTGAGTAACCTGCTGTTCGGTGCCATGTTGTTTCGACCATCGTGATTTTGATAGTTCCAGCACTATAATTGCCANAGCGGCTGTGAATTGATTTCTGTTGTGAGTGAGGAAGTTCTGGGGATATCCCAAGCATAGCATTCACTCCTTGGTTAGTACTACCCCTACGAAGGTGACTTTCACATTGTTGAGAGAAGAAGGCCCCCCACACTCCTCGTAAACATATCTGTCACAACCAGGAGAAATTGGTTCTTCCTCAGGGTCCAAGGGCGGAGACTCCTCACATCCAGAGCCAGTGTTTGAAATGGGGCTGCTGCTATGTGAGTAACCTGCTGTTCGGTGCCATGTTGTTTCGACCATCGTGATTTTGATAGTTCCAGCACTATAATTGCCATGTTAATGTTGGGTTGGGGCACAAATATGTTGCTGCCTTTCTGGCATGTACGCTCTACCCTGCATTCTCACTGTGATTTTGTGAGATGACCAATAGTATTAGTGTGTGCAAAATCCATTCCACTAAGTGTATGGTTCCTTGAAGATCTTAATTGTATATAACACCAAAATCTTGTGGCGTGTACCACATCCCACCCTACCAGTGATCGTTCGCCCCATGTCACCNTAATTGTATATAACACCAAAATCTTGTGGCGTGTACCACATCCCACCCTACCAGTGATCGTTCGCCCCATGTCACCCGCATTTCCATCGGCGTCCTCCCCAACTTCCCCCATTGTGCCACCTGTGCGACAACAGTGTGAGGTTAAAAAGTGTTGTGCCATATACAAAAACCAAAATTCTGTAAATTTATTTGATAAGCATTAAAGCTGAGAAATATCATTCAGTATTCCACCCCTTGTAATTGTTATATTCAAGCATAGTTACCTAGCCCGCTTCAGCCAATAATGGACTCGCCCAC
>NQII01000921.1:557145-607220 GCA_002778355.1 Clitarchus hookeri | reverse complement strand
TTTTTTTTTTTTTTTTTTTTTTTTTTTTTTTTTTTTTTGCAATTTTTGCTGGTTGAAAGACATAAAACAAACCAATGTGTAAGGAACTGAGTTTCGGGCACATCAGTGGTGGTTCGCCTGAATTTTATTATCGGTATATATTGACTTGGTTTTTATTTTATATGTCCAATCCATTATTTAATACCATTCCTCCATAAATTTAAGGACAAAAAAATTGGTTCTTATGCTGTTCTTTCATTGAGGCACTGAACACCACTATAATACACAGCGACAGCACCGTTGACGCACAAGCAGTTGTGCTTAAAAACTGCAGGTCAAGAAATCGAAAATGCTGTGACATATGTGGTTGTTGATGGCGATGGTGTTTGGAAACGGCATGTGTTTTCCTTTCTGCTGAAGCGCTCTGGCAGTCCTCATTGTTTCGCATCCATAGCCGAATACTACCGAAGTTTTTCCGAGCCTGGCCGAAGAAGCAATGTTTGGAGAGTAAACCGCACATGTCCAGAGTTGCCAACTGGTTATTTTCTTACTATATCTGCTGATTTCAGACACACACACACATACATCTGGAGGTAGGAAACTGTAAGGAGCAATAGTAAATATTATTAAACTGTGGGAGGCAATAATATTTTACACATTTTGCATACATTTAATTTGTAATAATCTAATATTATATAATTATAATAATCTGCTATTGTTGGTTTTCTGGTGATTTTTCTCTCAAAAAGTGGACAACTCAGCCTGCAACCACAGGTGGTATTCACTGTGCGTAACTTGTCCGCGAGTGACAAACTCCCCATGTGACTTGGGACATCAAAATTTGAGGGTTGTGAAAAATCGTGAATAAGTAAATTCTATATTTTTTAAACTTAAAAATAACACGAATGCGATGCAACAAATTTCTAAGTTTTAAAACGATCGAACCTAACAAAAGTTAGGCGCGAAACTATTTGCTGATATATTAGAAAAAGCCCTTAATACTGAAAAATTTGCAGACATTTTGTGTTTATAATTTATAATTTTCTTGCATACATTGTCTCCGCATACATTTATTCTAAGAAACGTATTTTTCTTTCTTTTTTTTTTAGCTATTATGCGAAAACTATTTGATTAGGATTGAATGGAATATGGCAATTTTCAGAGTCGTGATTTACGATACCTTTTATATACACAACGATCTTTATACCAATATGTTATTCTGAATGAGCAGTTAGTTATCTTAATTAATGTTGTTCACATTGTGAGGTCAGTTAGACCCGGTAGACTAGATACTGTTTGTGTGTATGTGTGTATATAAATATATGTGTGTGTGTGTGTGTGTGTGTGTATATATATATGTGTGTGTGTGTGTGTGTTTGTGTGTGTGTATAAATAGAGTTTTTAATAGGACATAATTTTCTACAGGTAACTATCAGCTTTATCACAATTTTTAGAAGCAACATATTTTCTACCTAGTGAAATCAAAATTCTATTCCCACTCTTTGCTCATGGTGCTTCACCTGCTTTTGGTTTCCCGAGCTGCAACTGCAGTGCATGTTTTATTTGTTTCAATTATTGCAAGTGTTACCTATGTTATATGCATTGTGGCAATTTCATTTTTATAAGGATTATAGTGTGAGGGTCAAATATGTTAATTTTAAGCGAAGTACATTTTTCAGATTTTCATGCTAAGAATTGTTCATACTTCGGCACGCACACGGGGAAAGCACTCCCATGTGCCCCCCATGACAGTCAGTACCATCTTGGCATCTGAGTGGGGTGGTCCTTCGCTCATGGCCTCTCCAGACCTACATATTTTTTTCCACCGGTCATGTAGTGTATAAATAGTAACTTCTCTACTCAGAAACAGTAACGAATATTTTCATTGCCCAGAGAGTGTACCACCCCACATCTCAGGAGTATTTTACACTTCTGAGGCATAATTGTTCACCTGTAAAATTATGTATGTTTCATGCCATTTTTCGAAGTGTAGGAGCTCCCCGAGCCATAGCGGGGAAACATATATTGTAAGTGCCTCGGACGAGGGTAAAGTCAAATAAAACATTGATGCAGGACAGCATCCTGCCTTCCAGACCATTTTCCACACCGTGCGTCCACCGCATCAAACGACACCAGNCTTCCAGACCATTTTCCACACCGTGCGTCCACCGCATCAAACGACACCAGTGTGCCCTTAGTGCACAGTGTAGTGCCATGTGCAGTGTAGTGCGAGAGCAGTAGAGTGCAGAATATTGCCGCTCAATTTCATACAACCCTCCTGCCCCCTTCTGGGCAGGCGAGGGTGCGTTGTGACAGTCTCGGCACACTGTGATTATAGGGCAATTTAATATCAAATAATTTAAAGCAAAATAAAGACATACCAGGTGTGTGGATGCTCAAATATGCCCCTATAAGCATGTTAGTGCTTTAATTATGTTTATTTGAAAATTCATGTATTTTTCACCACAGTTGTTTTACCGTCATTTCAAGCCATCCNCAGTGCTTTAATTATGTTTATTTGAAAATTCATGTATTTTTCACCACAGTTGTTTTACCGTCATTTCAAGCCATCCACATTTAAATTGTATTTCTTCATGTGCAGTGTAACATTATGTATTTATTTATTCATGTTTTATGCAAGGGTTCATGTCCATTTAGTTGTGCGAGTGTTTTAGTTCAACATAAAGCAGTGCAGGGCGAGTCGCGTGCCGTCAAAGTCCGCGCCTCGCGAGCTCACCAGAATAGGTCGCTGTCGAATGTCTCAAGGGGTCGGCGCGTGCTGCATCGCTCTCCGGGTGATTTTACGTTATCGCACCAATCATCTTTAGCTGCAATTGTCTGATGTAACTTACTGGAACCTGTTCTTTTCCTGTCCTTCTTCCCTGGGAATAGCATCGCCCAGGGAAGCTTAACACACCAGTAATTCATTGTGTGTACTTTTGCAGTTTTACCTATCTGGTGGGCCACAGGCCAGAACACGTGTAAAGTCTTAACTTAGAGTTATGTAAAGTTTTGTGCAACATAAATTACACGCAAATTTTCGGAGTTCGTGTTTTTCATTTCAAGCACTGCCTTCTGGCATTTCGGGGTCTAGGTCCCCTGCAACTCGCTTTCACTGTAATTTCACGTAATTTACCATAATAAGCAGCATGCTCAACACCAAGATTTTATCAGTAAAAGGTGTGTGGTCAACCTGAATAGGCCCACTTCATTCCGACGTAAGTATCAGGCATAGGGNGCACCTGGAGACACCACCCCTTCTTCCCTGGGAATAGCATCGCCCAGGGAAGCTTAACACACCAGTAATTCATTGTGTGTACTTTTGCAGTTTTACCTATCTGGTGGGCCGCAGGCCAGAACACGTGTAAAGTCTTAACTTAGAGTTATGTAAAGTTTTGTACAACATAAATTACACGCAAATTTTCGGAGTTCGTGTTTTTCATTTCAAGCACTGCCTTCTGGCGTTTCGGGGTCTAGGTCCCCTGCAACTCGCTTTCACAGTAATTTCACGTAATTTACCATAATAAGCAGCATGCTCAACACCGAGATTTTATCAGTAAAAGGTGTGTGGTCAACCTGAATAGGCCCACTTCATTCCGACGTAAGTATCAGGCATAGGGAACGCCTGGTTTTCCTGTCCAGAGGGGCTCATCCAACAATTTAACCGAGGGACTGCGCTCGTCCGGGCGAACCACCTGCCGTGCCCTGAGATAATCATCATCAACAGTAGCAGCAATCGACACCGCCTGCCGACGGGGTCTGGCGCCTAGTCGGGTTTCCAACTCCAAACCCACTAACGATGTTTTTCACAGCCCCTCAAAACTTCCATTAACCCAACACCACCCAGCCAACAGGTGATAAATTGGCTCCCAACTTTGTTGGGAATTCTTATTCCAGTCATCTCATGTCCTATACAATTTAACCAGTGTTAATGTCTCGTGTTGAAATGTTCGCCAAATATACTTATTTGTCCGGCCACATCATGGCTGCATAGCCTTCTAAATTTTTGTCATTGCTGGCATTGACATAGGTCAGTACTAATCCCAGTACATGATGAACATACATTGAGAGGGGGTAAAACACCTCTCACTAGCCTAGGCACCTTGGATTATAGCTGACCTTCCAACACTGGCCTATCAGGATCGGTCACGTCTAAGGCCCATCGACCGCACACACCCAGTTCTTGTGCTTCCCGAGCTGGCGCCCCAGGGAAACATATCCTCTGCCTCATAGGTTTATGCCTCAGGCCTGCGCCATACAAACACAACTCCTTATTCCCCAGATGTCCGAACCTAGCAACGCATCAACTATTTGAACTATGCTGTTCGTGACCACAGCTACACACATGAACCATGGCCTAAAAAAGAGGTAGACCGATTTTTGTCTTCTGCACATGCCCCAAATGTTGACTTGCATTAAAGTGTTATTTTTCATTTGAGTTTTTTTAATACATTGTGTTTTATATTAATAGGATACTTTCACTAACAAAGATATATATTTTAAGTTGTATAGAACCTAGGTTATATGAACTGTACAAGTATCTCAAAACACCTACTTGGATAAACAGTTAAAGCTCTGGGACAGATGCATATAGGTTTTGAGGCGGGGTGACCATATGATAGGAATGCATTACAATGGATTTAACCCGACTTCGGTGCCAGACACCATCGGCAAGTGATGTCGAAATGGGGTTACTGGTGTTCTCAAGATTGTGTGGCAATCCACCTGGACGTACGCTGTTCCCTCGGTGATAGGATATAGTTGAGTCGGCCCAAAGATGAAGGTGAAGTCAGGCTTCCCTCGTGCCTGATACTTACATTACATAGTTTGTGGGCCTATTTAGGCTGGCCCACATGCCTTAAGCAGTTGTAATTGATAATCTCATCAAGGTGGTGCACGGTCACATCACTGGATACACACTTGNCCATTAACCCAACACCACCCAGCCAACAGGTGATAAATTGGCTCCCAACTTTGTTGGGAATTCTTATTCCAGTCATGTCATGTCCTATACAATTTAACTGGTGTTAATGTCTCGTGTTGAAATGTTCGCCAAATATACTTATTTGTCTGGCCACATCATGGCTGCATAGCCTTCTAAATTTTTGTCATTGCTGGCATTGACATAGGTCAGTACTAATCCCAGTACATGATGAACATACATTGAGAGGGGGTAAAACACCTCTCACTAGCCTAGGCACCTTGGATTATAGCTGACCTTCCGACACTGGCCTATCAGGATCGGTCACGTCTAAGGCCCATCAACCGCACACACCCAGTTCTTGTGCTTCCCGAGCTGGCGCCCCAGGGAAACATATCCTCTGCCTCATAGGTTTATGCATGCCTCAGGCCTGCGCCATACAAACACAGCTCCTTATTCCCCAGATGTCCTAACCCAGCAACACATCAACTATTTGAATTATGCTGTTCGTGACCACAGCTACACACATGAACCATGGCCTAAAAAAGAGGTAGACCGATTTTTGTCTTCTGCACATGCCCCAAATGTTGACTTGCATTAAAGTGTTATTTTTCATTTGAATTTTTTTAATACATTGTGTTTTATATTAATAGGATACTTTCACTAACAAAGATATATATTTTAAGTTGTATAGAACCTAGGTTATATGAACTGTACAAGTATCTCAAAACACCTACTTGGATAAGCAGTTAATGCTCTGGGACAGATGCATATAGGTTTTGAGGCGGGGTGACCATATGATAGGAATGCATTACAATGGATTTAACCCGACCTCGGTGCCAGACAACATCGGCAAGTGATGTCGAAATGGGGTTACTGGTGTTCTCAAGATTGTGTGGCAATCCACCTGGACGCACGCTGTTCCCTCGGTGATAGGATATAGTTGAGTCGGCCCAAAGATGAAAGTGAAGTCAGGCTTCCCTCGTGCCTGATACTTACATTACATAGTTTGTGGGCCTATTTAGGCTGGCCCACATGCCTTAAGCAGTTGTAATTGATAATCTCATCAAGGTGGTGCACGGTCACATCACTGGATACACACTTGGAAGGCCTGTTATAAGGGTCCTGTGCCCCTAAATTCCATTAAGGCTGTGCTTAGAAATAAAAGACATGCGGTTTGATAACACATGTATATTTTTCCTTGAACTTTACATTTACACTCACGTATTGCGAAACTTATGCGGTCCCTGGCCACTTGCACCTGCCAGATGGCTTAACTGCAAAAGTGCATTAACACGACGTGAACAATTAAATTAATAGTATTATGCTTTCTCGGGTGTTGCTGTTTCCGGATAACCTAGGTGGCATCCCCAGGCGCATGAATAAACAAAGGTTCCAGTTTAAGAATAGCTATGGAAAATTCAAATGATCGGTGCAAACAGTCGTGGATGCACCTGAAGCACGATGAGCCACGTGCCGACCTATCAGACACATGGACGAAGACTACTGTGGCGGGTGCGCATAGCTGCAGGTATGGAGGCAGCTACGCCCCAGAACTAATTGTCTGCAAAAATAAGTTACATTTAGAAACAACAGAAACCTTGTAATAGTACACTGAAAAAATTCAACAATAACACATAGTACATCAAAAGCCTAGCAAAAACAATTATTAACGTATGGAATAAGGTTGACATGATGAATTGAACAAAAGACTGAATTAAAATAAAGATTTAAATTATGCTTGACATATTTAACGTAATTACTGTGTTCTTGCATCATACTGACTTTAATATTTAAATTATGTTCTGCCCTGCATTTTAAGATTCAAATCCTCCAAGCTATCACCCTTAGGTCAGACTATTCAAGTGCGAAAAGAGGGAGGTTACACTACCCTGCTCCCGCATGCACTGCACTGCATAGCACTACACTTGTCTTGCGCATTCAGCACTCGCACCCATTGTGCATGTTGTTGCAATGGAATTGGACGTGCGATGTGGCTGATGGTCTTAAAGGGACAGGACGTTGTCCTACATTAAAGTGTTCTAACCTTTAATGTTTACCAGACTATTTTGATTGTGCTATTAAAAGTAAAGTATTTCAGTGTTGGAACATGAAGAGTACCCACTGTGCAGCTCAAATGAACACTCCGCCCAATTTTCCTTCTTCGCGTGGAACTGTAGATAATATCGAGTAGATAGATCATTCCAGTTATGCGAAACTAGTCTCTGTGTCCCAAAATTAAACTGATATTCTGCCCATACGTCTATCATACATGGCGTGAATAGGATTTGATGTTAGAACGCTGTATTTGTAAACAGTGCTTACTTCTTAGAGATGTTTATATTGATGTATGGGGTTGTGGATTGCTTGGTCATCACAGCTAATGTGAGGTTACGTGGCTGTTTAATGTCTGGGACAGAGGCCTACCAGATGGTGATAGTTTCCCAAGGGCGACAGAGCAAAGAGCATTATAATGGAGGGTGTGTGGTCGCTGACCCTTAATGTGGCACCCTCTGATGATTCTGTGTCTGAAGTTCAGCTGTAATTCCTTATGCCTAGACTAGTGAGAGGTGTTAATAGCCTCTCTCAAAACGTACACACTCCATTACAGAGATTTTTCATGGTCATTTATATGCCTTGAGTGATTGTGATGCAATCATGAAAGCAACAGGTTAAAATGAAACAGCTCTGAAGCTGCTGGAGAAAATAAAGGCGAGCATCATATTCTACATCATAATATTTTATTTCCTGTTCACCCTCACAAGAGGCACTTACATTACCTTCGCCGGTGTAGATTGGGGAATGCATGGATACATAATAAAACAGACTCTGAAACACAAGCAGAATAAGCCGACGAGTTGAGATGAAATTGAACCATTCTACAATACGAAGAAACGTACAGTCTTGCAACTTTCTAATTCAAAAATACTCAGCTGTTGCAAAATACTGATATAGGTTTCATTATGTACATCTCATTTTGTATAATTTTACAGTGTTTAAGGATTTGTAAATACTATTGCCACATCATGTGCACTTATTTATTAAAACAAAAATGATAATCACCACAGCAAATCGAAGCACATGTTGCTGTGTTTGCCACAATGTCCACGAAAACGAATATCAACAAATCAGATACTTGATTCCTACTGGCTACATGGATTAGTGGACACGTAAGAGTAGGGAAATGCCCACCTTTCTGATGTATATCGGTAAGTTTTCAGTATCTGCATGCATTTCATTTTAGATTGAAACAGAGTGTGTTACGCGTCCGCTTCCGTGATCCGTATCTGCATGCATGTCATTGTATAACGTGCCTAATACTGCACAATAGGCGCGAAGCCTACACAGAATTAGAGTATGAAAAGTTACACCTCAGGAGTGAACAAACATCTTGAGGTGTGGGGTGTTATGCTCTCCAGGCAAAAAGAGCACTTAAATGTTCCAGTAAAAAATTTAACTATTGATATGCTACATAGTTATGCCAAAGTTGATGAAGGCCCGGAGAGGTCACAAGCGATGTCCACCTTACTCGGTTGCTAAGATTCTACTAAGATATCATGGCGCTCACATCGGTAGCCTTGCATGACGAGAATTATGACAGACCAAGAAAATGATTAACAATTATATAAGTGATGAGATGTTAACATATGAAACCTGATGAAAATATAATACAAATAAACACTTCCTTAATTTACTACAATTGCTCTTACAAAATAACTTTGAATAATTATAGCACATAGCTCTTATACGTGTATGTTTGCATTACCCATGTTATTATGACGTGAACCATGCTTCCAAGTGTGCTCTCATGACCACTTGCACCTCCGCAGTCACTTACACCACCTAGTCGACACTGAGCCGAAGTGAACACTCGGCCCGGAGTACGTCAGTATGGGTCGGTGAAATCGGAACACACCCGCCTCGTCATCATGTACTATGTGACTCCAGTGACTGTGTTGCTTTATTTACCTTAAGAGGCAACTCTTGGGGAAAATAGCAAGCAGTCCAACACAGTGTCTCCCGAAAGCCACAGCCATTAGGCGCCCCAGCATTTTGAGGGAACGTCAGTGTAGCTCGTGCNCACCTGCATGATGTCGACTGGCCTGCTGGCTGGCATATCAGTGCTACATGATCCCAAGCGCAGTTAAACAGTGAGGAATAAAATCCCGAAGCAACACAAAGTGTCACAAATGTCATAGCCAAATAAATTAAATTAATTAATTTACTAAAACCTTAAACAAGCATGGCTATCAACGCCCCTTTTCCGGGATGGACTCGACCAGCCCACCCAAGCTGGAAAACTTGGACTCGCCCATCGGCGAAACAAATTGGAAACTGAAATACATTTGCGAAACTTACCAGAAACTGAAATGCATTTTCAGTTTACTATTATTCCAGTCAGTTTTAGTATGTTAATTATGTTCAATGTTTAAAAGGGTAATTATGTGTTTTCTTCACAGCAGACTGCCTATCAATACCCTGCCATTTTTACTTCATATTTCTAGCACGATGACATCGCCCACGACATCACAGTCACAAACATAATTAAAACTTAATTAATCACGGGGATGTCACCAACATGTTATTCACCATGAAACTGTATTTTATATTATTTTAATTAGCATTAAGAGGGTCCATGTTATTTGTCGCATGATTTTTGGCACCAGTTTGAGTTACCATTAGCGGAAGCCAACGCCATGATTTTAGTCTAACTTCAGCACTCAGCCCAATTGGCAAAAGGGGAGTTTCACTCTGGGCGGACCACCTCGGCACATTCATTTCAGGCTGCAATTGCTTTCAATTATAAAGAATTTTCAAGTTACTGGAACCTTTTGCTTAATTCGCGCCGAGTGTACGACCGTCTCTCTTCCTGTCATCTTTAACAGAACTTAACGTGTACTGTGTAAAAGCACCTAATTTTCATGGCCTATCCCGTTATTGAACAGCACTAGTCACCAGCAGACCACAGTGCTGGGTCCGCATAAACTTATCACATATTAGCGTAATTGCTTTTGTATCAAAGAAGTAAGTAAACATCTTGAACAACCACGAGTGTTTTTTTTTTTTACTATTCCCCTTGGGGTACTTCGGGTGCTGCACCCTATTGCAGCAGTAACAAGTGTAAGTAAGGTGTGCGAGGTGGCCTCCAATCTCGCTAGCATACAGAGTGAAACCACTAGGTATGTACAACAATTTGTAAATTATATTGAAGTAAAATGCATTTAATACTAAAAGCACTTTATTATAAAATATCGGACAAACATGGTCTTGGATGAACAACACAACACACATAAAAAAGATAAGCATAGAAGAAATAACTTGAAGGTTATTTTTACTGTGACAAAGAAGAAACCATAGAGATAGAAGAACTGAATAGTGGCACTATCATAAAGAATTTTACTTAACACTTAAAACTAGATACTTTAACACTTTCCCTTCTTAAATAAAAATTTACAAAAAATACAAACACTATATAAGTCCCATCTTGTCACACAAAATCCGCAAACTAGGGGCGGCTAGTGGCTTGGTCATGATATCTGTAACTTGATGCTCTGAAGTAACTTTATCGACAGCCAGTCTACCTTCTGCTACATTCTCTCGAATGAAGAAGTGCTTTCTTTGGATTTGCTTGGTTCTACGATGATTTTCTGGATTTTCTGCAAGTCTGAAAGCTGCAGCATTGTCTATCTGTAGAACTGGAACTTATTTTAACTTACTCATTTGGCTCAATAGATGACTAACAAAATTATTTATTTTGAGGCTTCACTAGCAGCGACAACTTCTGCTTCTGTGGTAGAATCGGTAACTGATCCCTGGCGTTGACTTAGCCATGAAANAATTCCTGCATAAGTTATTACAAACCCCTGTTGTTGATCTGCCTGTTCTGAGGCGTCCGACAAAACCGCATCAGAAAAACAACCAAGAATCCCTTTCTCTGCATTGTGCCGATATAGAAGGCCATAATTAAGGGTGCCTGTTATAAGTATATCTGAAAACTCTTTTAAGTCTGGTAATATCTTCAGCAATAGGATTTTCAAGAGATCGGGATAAAAATCCAACTGAATAGGCTAAATCCGGTCTAGAGCCTAATATCAGGTACATTAGTGAGCCTACTGCTTGCGATATGGAAACTGATGTGCTGATTCTGTTGTTTTCCCTGAAATCATACTCTAGAATCGCATTGGTGATGAAACTGATTTACAGCCGACAAAATTGAAACGTTCAAGTATTTTCTGTGTATAGAACTTTTGACACACTCTTATATGACAATTCGACTGTCTCTCAATTTGTAGTCCTAAAAAACACGATGCTTCTTCAGATGTGATTTTAAACTCAGCTTGAAGCTGATCTAAAAACTTTTCTAATTCTACTCTACTGGTAGAAGCTATGATGCCATCATCTACATAAAGAGTGAGAATTATCTTGACACTGCCTTCATCTCGAATCAACATACAAGGCTCCTCATTGCTGGCCTTGAATTTGAGTGATGTCAGAAACTTGCCAATACGCTTGTTCCAGCACCATTGGTGACTGCTTAAGTCCATATAAACTCTTCTTGAGCTTCCAAACCCTACCCGTGCCGTCATCAAACCCCTATGGCTACTGCAAGTAAATATCTTCTTCCAGCTCTCCATAAAGAAAAGCTGTAGATACATCGAACTGAACTAAGTGCATGTTCTCTGTCACAACAACACTAAGCATCAAACGAATAGTTTGCAACTTTGCTACTGGACTAAATGTTTTAGATTAGTCAATGCCCTTACATTGCCCTAACATATCCTTTAGCAACTATTCTTGATTTTCTATTCTCGATGCTGCCGTCAGGTTTCATTTTGACTCTATATACCCATTTGGATGGAAGGGCTCTAGCTCTCTTAGGTCGGTACTCTAGATCGTACGTATCATTCTCAAGTATGGAGTATATCTCACTGTTCATTGACTTAATCCATTCTTGACCATACTTGCCACCTACAGCCTCTTGAAAAATTTGTGGATCCTCTTCAGCTATCTTGATCATAACAAAATCATCATAATATGTTGACGCTTTGATTGTGTTTCTATCACGCAGTTTTCGGGTATCTGCTCTTTCAGTGTGCTCTAATCCAGACTCTGGCCTAGTTTCGGAACTCCAATTGAATCTTCTTTATCTTTGGTTGAAATTTCTCGCTGAACAAGTTCCTCTTCAACCAACTGTTCTTTTGATGGAGAGCTCAGGAAAGGTACTTTTACTTTCTCAGCACAGTCACGAAGTATTTCTTGAAAACGAACATCTCTGGATAACACGACTCGCCTATTTTCTGAAATATAGACTCGGTAGTGCTCTTCCCCATCGTAGCCTACTAGGTAACCTTTTTGAGCTTTCTTATCAATCTTACACTTCTTCTGCACAGGAACATGAAAGTAGCAGTTTGACGTGGTCAAGCACTGGCTCAGTGAATTTCCCATCCCTAGTTGGGAAAGCCAACTTTACGCGTGGTGTTACCAGAGTTGAGGATGTATTAAATATGTGCTTGTGCCAGCTCTGCGGTGAGCTGATGAAATGAGGTTCGTTTCGGTCGACGGCCTAGGGGACTCTGGCTAACACTCCGTCACACGCGATGGCGAGGCTGTAGGCTGCCTCGCACGCCTTAATTAAATTACAAATAAAACACTTATGATGCTTCTGGAGTTCTTTATTCCTTGAGACTCCTTAAGGAACACACACAACTATAATACAAAACATGTGGCCCTAATGGCCTGGAAACTGAGAGCGACCACATGGCTTTACAATATGAAACGCGACTGCACTTAACAATTTTCCGATAAGAATAATGTCACTCTCCCCTCGGCACTATAACAAATAAAACAATGTGTATGAGTTCAGCTGAAGATGACACAGAGGGCCTTTGCGGAGCGAGAGACTTACACATCTTGATGCGTTGAAGTGCTGAAGAGAACTGTGCGGAAGCCCGGGGCCGGCTTCCGCCACCTGAGCACAGCCGACGCCATGCGGCGAAACGATGAAGCACAACATACACCAAAAATGATTATGAGATGAAAGTGACACGAATTAAATCAACCTAGGACAACATAATCCTCCCCTAAACAAATATACAATGAAAATGATTATGTCAATTCCAAATGCTTCCATCGCACCAGCCACAGTACTGCCAAGTGTACAATGTCAAATGTCCCCGGCTGTAGCTGTGCCGACCGTCTTCAATGATGACAAAAAAAATTATATTAATTATATACACCGAACAAATAAGAAACACTAATGCGATTACACTTATACACTCTTACTNAAACACTAATGCGATTACACTTATACACTCTTACTCGCGCCCACAAGCCCATCGGTGTGGTGTGTCTGGTGTAGTGGACACGACTGCGGCAGTCATAGTGGGCACAAAGGAGCTCGTGAACTCACGGTTCACGTCAAGTTTGAACCAATAATAAGAAGATGTCTGATTCTTGGTTTTTTTGCCAAACCAAAGCTCGTAGGGACTTACTCCATTCACTGACGACTTCCTCGTTCTGTTTAGTATGTAGACCGCTGTTGTAACAAACTCAGCCCAAATTGCTTGTGGGAACTGAACATCAGAATTCGAGTACATAAAAGTTCTTGCCATTTCAACGATTGTTCTGTTCTCTNAGGGCGTGGACGACCATCTGCAATCCACTTTATACACTGACGAACCCAGTGACCAGGCTGGTGACAGTAATTACAATTACCTGGCTTCGACTTTTGAGCAGTGTAATTTGGCTTATGTTTGTTAGTTGAGCTATTACAACTCTGTTTCTGTTTATCAGACCTAGCCGCTAAAGCTTCTGGTTTATTACTCTCATTACTTGTAAAGGGTTTCATATTTCGAGATCAAAAACACAGAGCTGCATATTCAATTCATCAAATGAACGAACTTCATCTTTAGTAAGCATTATCCAACTAGATTTAAAACTTTCGAACGAACTTGGTAAAATATGCAAAATTTTACATACCAAAAGCAAATCGTGGGGAGTTTTTTCATTTATCTCTTTTAAACCGTTATTTAGTTCATTCCACAGACTCCTCGGCTTGGCTAGATGAGTAGAAAAATTATCACCTGATGTCCAATTAAAAGAAAAGAAATCTGCACATACTTTGAAGAGTTGGTCTTTTGATGTTGCCTCAAACTGCTGCTTCAACGCCTCCCAAACTTCACTGGCAGTATCATTGTCCATTATCTTCTGATAGACTGCATCAGAAACCGTACTAATGATCATTGACTTAGCGTAGCAATTCCCTTTTCTATACAAATCACAATCTTCTTTGTGATCTTTCACTTCCTGTTTCGTTGCCTCACCTTTTAACATATCTGGTTTCTTCAACTTCTGATAGATACAATATAATGCACCTTCATGGTAATGCAGTAAATCACGAATCTTACGCTTCCAAACTGGCCAATCTGCTTCGCTGGTCAGTGGTTTAATGTGCTTAGCAAACTCCATTTTCTCTATGGATTCAGCAACACTTCACACTAAACGAACGAACTTTCATGATTCACTGAATAACGAATCATCCNGAATAACAAATCATCCAAATAAAGCGACTGGGCCCATAGCCTATTGAAGTAAAATGCCTTGAATACTAAAAGCACTTTATTATAAAATATCGGACAAACATTGTCTTGGATGAACAACCAAACACACATAAAAAAGATAAGCATAGAAGAAAAAACTTGAAGGTTATTTTTACTGTGACAAAGAAGAAACCATAGAGAAAGAATTGAATTGTAACGCTATCATAAAGAATTTTACTTAACACTTAAAACTATATACTTTAACAAGTTCATCATTCATAAACACCANTGTAACGCTATCATAAAGAATTTTACTTAACACTTAAAACTATATACTTTAACAAGTTCATCATTCATAAACACCACAGATCGACGGAGGACTCCATGGACCCAAGGGCTGTCGACTGCACAACCCTCATTAACTGACGCTCACTGAGTTATGGTGGCGGGCAATTTCACCAATTTTCTCCTTAACCTGGCAAGCCTTGTAAGGCAGGAACTTACATCGACATCCCTGGAACCCCCTACATGTCAATTATGCCGGGTTTGTTTGTTTGTTTGTCCTTCTTTCACATCGCAATGGAGAAACAGATCGACATGATTTTTTGCACAGAGATAGTTGGAGGGCCAGGAAGTGACATAGGCAACTTTATATCGCGAGAAAATATCTCATTCATTACGTAAAGTACGATAACAATGAATCAAGTTGGAAAAAAGTTTTCCACCACCGCACTTTCTTGCAATACGCTGTTTAAACCATTAACGATTGAACCATTTAATTTCTCAGTGCGTAAAATTCAAGCTATTGTTTCCCCATTAAAATGTAATATTTATCAAAGAAAAACCTAAACAATTATTCTGACGGATCGATTTTGATATTTTTGCACAGAGATAGTTGGAGGGCCGGGAAGTGACATAGGCTACTTTTTACCGTCAGTTCCATGACACAGGATGCCTTTGAAAAGTTAATTTCCNGAGGGCCGGGAAGTGACATAGGCTACTTTTTACCGTCAGTTCCATGACACAGGATGCCTTTGAAAAGTTAATTTCCACAATCAAGCTTTTTCTTCATAACTAGCCTTTATACCCAGAAATTTTAAAAATGTGTTCTTACAATTTAATTTCCCAACAAATAAATACGTAAAATTCAAGCGATTTTTTCCCCATATATGTGATATTTATCAAAGAAAAACCTAAACAATAATTCTGTAGTCCACGCGAACGGAGCCGCGTTTACAGTGCACTTATTTGGAATAGCACGTGTTTGCTATTTCATACTGCTTAAGTGTTGCATGGTAATTCTTTTCTACTAACGTGTTAAGCAAATACTCACCTCACACTGTATTACGTGGCATATTATTTCAAAAATACTTCAATGAGTTTTATGATGCACTCANTTTCTACTAACGTGTTAAGCAAATACTCACCTCACACTGTATTACGTGGCATATTATTTCAAAAATACTTCAATGAGTTTTATGATGCACTCAGTATCACTTTATTACTACGTGGCACAGCACTTTCATTTCGTGTAATTGGTGCACTTCACTCAGGCGAGTGAATGTTGAAGTTGTAGATTTTACTGGAGAGGTGGCGGGCGATTGGACGAACGGTCTCAGGGAGACGTCACGTGGGACACATCAGTATACTTTCNCGCGTTTACAGTGCACTTATTTGGAATAGCACGTGTTTGCTATTTCATACTGCTTAAGTGTTGCATGGTAATTCTTATCTACTAACGTGTTAAGCAAATACTCACCTCACACTGTATTACGTGGCATATTATTTCAAAAATACTTTAATGAGTTTTATGATGCACTCAGTATCACTTTATTACTACGTGGCACAGCACTGTCATTTCGTGTAATTGGTGCACTTCACTCAGGCGAGTGAATGTTGAAGTTGTAGACTTTACTGGAGAGGTGGCGGGCGATTGGACGAACGGTCTCAGGGAGACGTCACGTGGGACACATCAGTATACTTTCNTTTTACTGGAGAGGTGGCGGGCGATTGGACGAACGGTCTCAGGGAGACGTCACGTGGGACACATCAGTATACTTTCTCTAACCAATTTGTAATGCACTTTGATTAAATTCCAATATGGAATGTATTTCATTCGTATAAAGTGCTTGTCTTTTTTTAATTAGTCTATGCATGGAATACGTACTCATTCGCAAATGACGAACGTATTGTCATTATGATGATCACATATGGATTATTAGCTTATTGATCGGAGCATCTCATGATCAAAGTGATACATCATATATATGACGAAAAAGGAAATTTTCGTTAATGTTGGTAGACGTAATGGCATTGTTGGCACTGTTCAATGTTTTTTTTTTTTTTTTTTTTTTTTTTTGATTAACTGGTTTATGCTAAAGTGAAAAATGTGAAATGACGAATCTCAAATTTAAAATGTATACTAATAGTTACTGCATTTTTGTTGTAATTGTGTCGTGTTTGTTAATACCTTGCGCTTCTGACGATGATAGCGTGTGTAAAAAAGTAGGTTTATGCCAGTGCTCGTTTCCCAACGGACTTACAATTAATTTATCACCACTAAGCAGGTCACGAGATGCAAGGTATTGCCTTTGTTTTTCATAAGGTCACGAGGTGCGGCTCAGTAGTTCCTAAATCTACACTTACATTCAAAATAAAATGTTTCGAAAGTGTGGNCATAAGGTCACGAGGTGCGGCTCAGTAGTTCCTAAATCTACACTTACATTCAAAATAAAATGTTTCGAAAGTGTGGTGGTTGTTTTTCCAATGAAATGATGTTTTAAAGTGATTTTTAGGGTCTATGAAAGTTGCGTAATCATTCCTGAAATGTGTTTGTAATTAATCGTACAAACCGCAGAAATTTGAGTAAGGACGGCTATGAAAGTCCCTAAACTGCTCGGCTCCCTACAAATATTGGAAATAAAAATATAGTTACAATGAAACGTAACGGTAAAAATTTTCTTATTTTAGGTATATATATATTGCCAGCAGATATTCGACCCTACTTTGAACTATACGAGTACAAAATAATNCATAAGGTCACGAGGTGCGGCTCAGTAGTTCCTAAATCTACACTTACATTCAAAATAAAATGTTTCGAAAGTGTGGCGGTTGTTTTTCCAATGAAATGATGTTTTAAAGTGATTTTTAGGGTCTATGAAAGTTGCGTAATCATTCCTGAAATGTGTTTGTAATTAATCGTACAAACCGCAGAAATTTGAGTAAGGACGGCTATGAAAGTCCCTAAACTGCTCGGCTCCCTATAAATATTGGAAATAAAAATATAGTTACAATGAAACGTAACGGTAAAATTTTTCTTATTTTAGGTATATATATATTGCCAGCAGATATTCGACCCTACTTTGAACTATACGAGTACAAAATAATNTTTTTCTTATTTTAGGTATATATATATTGCCAGCAGATATTCGACCCTACTTTGAACTATACGAGTACAAAATAATATAAAATACCTAAAATAACTTGGCATTGTGGTATTTACTTTAAGTTGGGTAATAATACCTTTTTTCCCATCACAAAATGATTACATATATATATATAGCATCAAAATTGTTTTTTTATCAGAGATGTTGAATTTAATTAATTAGTACGTTGCTTTCTTTGTAATATCAAAAATTGCATGTATGCAACAAAAGTTTGTTTTTATTCTTTGTTCTTTTATACCTGGTATGCTGAAGGAAATGACATTACAAGGGTAATGAGCTATGATTAACTATGGGCAATTTGCTGTTGAGCAGTCGGCAGTTCAAGATCAAGTTTGGCCATCTCCAACTGGGGACAGCTGAGTATACAATTTCTCATTGTGGATGCTATTTTGTATATACGTGCATTGTCCCACTGTCGGGTGCTCATTCTAGAGGTAGCCTCAATANTCTCATTGTGGATGCTATTTTGTATATACGTGCATTGTCCCACTGTCGGGTGCTCATTCTAGAGGTAGCCTCAATATTGTTTAAAAATCTGATTCTCTTACTCGTTCACTTTGATGACAAAGGTTCACACTGAACCTAATTCATCCAGAAACCATAATTGTCTACTTTAATAACATTCCAAAAAAAAAATGGTTCTACAGGAGTTGTTTCATTTACTCACACAGAGGAGGCCTATGAATATTGGGAAAGTCGTGAGCACAAAATATAAGAAAATAGANTACTCACACAGAGGAGGCCTATGAATATTGGGAAAGTCGTGAGCACAAAATATAAGAAAATAGAGTAAAAAAAAAAAACATAAGCCGTGAAAATAAAACACACATTTGCTAATATCTCTCAAAAATTGATTACACGCAAATCAGCATCACTGTGCTTCCTGGAGCATTGGTCTGTTACGACCACACTACTTTACCTGCTTCAGATGACACATGACATAGGCCCTATGTAAATGAATTTTAGTGGGTTTTGGTATTATTTTTTCCATCGACCTCAAGCTCCAGAAAACTGAACACACACACATCTTCACCGCCGTTGGGGNTAGTAGAGTCGAAATATACCACTTTCTGGAGTTTTTTTTTCTTATTTTCAGAAAAGCCCCTAATCTAGAAAATTACTGTTGTTTCATTTACTCACACAGAGGAGGCCTATGAATATTGGGAAAGTCGTGAGCACAAAATATAAGAAAATAGANTACTCACACAGAGGAGGCCTATGAATATTGGGAAAGTCGTGAGCACAAAATATAAGAAAATAGAGTAAAAAAAAAACATAAGCCGTGAAAATAAAACACACATTTGCTAATATCTCTCAAAAATTGATTACACGCAAATCAGCATCACTGTCCTTCCTGGAGCATTGGTCTGTTACGACCACACTACTTTACCTGCTTCAGATGACACATGACATAGGCCCTATGTAAATGAATTTTAGTGCGTTTTGGTATTATTTTTTCCATCGACCTCAAGCTCCAGAAAACTGAACACACACACATCTTCACCGCCGTTGGGGCTGTGATGGCGTAGCAGCCAGGCTACTCACCTCCCACCAAAATGAAGGGTTCCATTAGGGTCGCTTTCAGACTTTTGAACATGTGAATTGTGCCGGACAATACTGATGGTCAGTATGTTTCCTTGGGGATAATAATAATAATAATAACCAACACCCGCAATTATGCTACTGCCCGGTGGCAATCTCTCCGACCTCTCCCCTTCCCGACCAAACTCCTCTTCCACACCCTTCCTGAACTTTGCAACCCCCCTCACATATACCATAGCACATTCCACTCCCTCACAAGCATAGACTGCCTATCCCGCTCAGTTCTCCTCCTCACCCTCTGAAGCTTCTCGCTGTTGTTTCCTCTCCCTCTAAACATCCCCTTACTAAGCTGGTAGCGTAACCTACCCCACCCTCCCTCTACATTCACCACTCTGTACATCCTGACCAGCCTTTCAACTTTCCTCCTGTCCTTCAACGAGCCGCATATTCTAACATTGGCCGTACCATTGTGCCATGTGCTTTCTCCTTCACCTCACCGCTAACTCACTTCGGCACCCTTCCAACATACCCGCAGCCCTTCTTCCCTTTGCAACCACCCTCTCTACCTGTTTCCATCCGAGTTCTCCCTGCAATACAATATATAGATACTTATATTCTGCTGCTTCTTCTATCTCTTGCTCCTCCAATCTGTACATGTCCCTGCTTATCCCCTTCTTCCTTGTAAACCTCACTACCTTAGTTTTTCTTAACATTTATCCTAATTTTATTCTCCATGGTCCACAACCATATCATATCAATGTCTGCATGCAAGTTTTCACCCCCTCCCACCACTGCATACAATACACAATCATCTGCAAACAATCTTATTTTTCCCCTAATCCTCAAACCCATGTCATTTACCATTATGGTAATCAACAAAGGGCCCAGCACGCTTCCCTGCGGCACCCCTGACGTGACCTCTCCTTCCTCCGATATTGCCTCCCCCAATTTCATCCTCTGTTTTCGCTCCCTGAGGAAGTCCCCAATCCATTCCACTACCCACTTGTCGGGTATCAGCTCATCCACTTTCTTCATCAAAGTCCCATGGGGCACCTTATCAAATGCCTTCTCAAAATCAATGAAGCAGGCATCCACCTGCTTCCCCTCATCAACTACCTGCAACAGCCCAGCCAGCCGCGTCTCATGTGTGTGTCCTTTTCTAAAACCATGTTGTGACTCCAACCAATTCCTCTAGTTCATAACATCCACCATATACTGAACCACCAGTCTCTCCATTGCCTTTCCTGTACTCAATGTGNTCTAGTTCATAACATCCACCATATACTGAACCACCAGTCTCTCCATTGCCTTTCCTGTACTCAATGTGAGACTCACCGGCCTGTAGCTGCCACTCAAACCTCTCCACTCTGCCCACTTTATTTATTTGATAAGCTACCTTTAGATTCCAATTGTGATTACGAGTGCTCAAGGGATGGAGGTGTTGTCATGTGTTACATACTTACTTGAAGTATACATTACATACAGTATCCATTACCCACATAGTTACGTATAAGTATACATTGCATATAGATACATAATCAGTCTACAGAACACAATATATAAATAAAATTAATTAAACATAAATTATTATAACATATGTAAAACTATATCCTTAAACAATAATCTGTACAGTTTTTTGACATATGTACTAGGTATACAAGTGCAGAAGGCATGCTTAATTGTTTGTAGTTTTAACATCATTCTAGGCAGTTCAGTTGTGTGTTGCATAATGTCTTCTGTAGTGTTACAGAACATGTTTACAGCTTCCAGTATTTGTTTATTTTTCTGGGAAAGCATAAGATTTTGGGTTGTGTTTAAATAACAGTCTGTTCACATTTTAACCTATTTGTTTATAAACACTGAGGCAACCCCCCAGGGTTTTACAGATATTTTATTTAAATTTGCTTAATTAGTTACATTCAAAATTTTTTATACGCCTATATTCGTAGTGTATGTTTTTAATTTCTCTTTGCAAGTTCTATGTCTAGCTACATTGAGTCATTATGCTAAATTTCTGTCACACTGGCCAAAGATGTTGTACCAGTAATTTGTTCATTTTATCATTTAAGTGTGTGTTAATTTTTATCTGTATCTCTTATTTCCGGCTGTTTTAGCTGATTTTACATGCCTTGGGCTTTCAGAGGGACTCTTCTTCCAGCCATGAACTATAGCTATCGCTAGTTCATGGTGCTGCTACTTGAGATAGATAATTATTAGTAAACTGCTCCATCGTAATGCTAGGGCATGCTGGAGAGACGCACTTTAGAGTTATAACATGTGTGTGTATTTGTAAAACAGTTTGGCCTACATGTTGTGCACCACTCTTTACAATATCATCATGCGCACGTGTCTAGTTTGTGTTTTATTTGTTTAGAAAATAAGTACGCGTTGTACAGGGAAGCCTGGTTATACTGTGTTCT
The DNA here is from genome assembly GCA_002778355.1 of Clitarchus hookeri. Classification (NCBI taxonomy): domain Eukaryota; kingdom Metazoa; phylum Arthropoda; class Insecta; order Phasmatodea; family Phasmatidae; genus Clitarchus; species Clitarchus hookeri. The sequence goes on along the minus strand of NQII01000921.1, from coordinate 585,373 downwards.
TTGCCTTCTCTGTGGGGATAGCAATGACNAGAAAATAAGTACGCGTTGTACAGGGAAGCCTGGTTATACTGTGTTCTTTGCCTTCTCTGTGGGGATAGCAATGACATTCAAAATTACGTGTACGGAAAGACTCATTAACCAATTATCAATATGGAGTACATGCATAAAACCCTTGAGAATAAACAGAAATCAATCAAACTTGTAATACTCGTATCACTTGCACACTTACCTTTCTTTGGATTGTCTGGCGAAGATAAGCTGGGACAAAGCAGAATGTTAGACAACAATACTTGTACCCTTTAAATAATTTGGAGATTCAACATCTACATGAAGCACACACAAGTACTTTGGTTAAACATGAGATATTTATTATCATGCTGAGAACATAAGCAATGAGAACATTTTACATTACACCCTTGTGAATGTCTGTACTCGGAATTACTCCAATAAACCAATAACTTTTATACTGCTTATGAAATGGATGCATGTAGTGGAAATTTTCTCAGGGCAATGAAAGGAATATTTATCTCTCTCTTTCTCTCAGAACGACAAACTACAAGATGAGTTTTAGTGAGAGAAATTTCAAAGTTTGATGTAACACAAATTAGTCTTCCAGCAAAAGTTTATGCAGCAGTTCATTTCTATNAGTGAGAGAAATTTCAAAGTTTGATGTAACACAAATTAGTCTTCCAGCAAAAGTTTATGCAGCAGTTCATTTCTATTCAGAATGAATTGATTTGATAGAGTTTCATTTTCCTTTGGCTAGCTTTGAGCTTAGGGAACTCGATTCTCAGACCTCTGGGTGTATGAAAAATTTAAAATTGAAATTTCTGTGTTTCAGATCTTTTAATTAAATCTTTTGAAAATTTCCAAAACAGACTGAACTAAAGTAAGAACTTTTGCTCCTACCACACACACACTGTTCTACTGTAGAGACAAGTCTTACGACCTTGGTAACGTCCGTGTCCCTTGAACTTCTTCTTNACCACACACACACTGTTCTACTGTAGAGACAAGTCTTACGACCTTGGTAACGTCCGTGTCCCTTGAACTTCTTCTTTCTTGCACACACTAAAATAAATAATCTATTGCTTTTTGGCTGCTTCTACAGCCTGCGCACATTTAAGTTACTAGTGGTGGCCCTCTTCCATCGCCCTACCATTATGATGGGCGGTCGAAATCAAAATTAAATCAAATTTTAAATCAGACAAAATGTATAGGTCTGGCCACTGTCATGTCTGAAGAGAGAGTCCCTGGGTTTGATAAAGGCAGTCCTCCTTCCTTAGCAAATCAAAGAATAAATAATTTCCTGATAAGAGGAACTTATCTATAAACTGTTCAAAATTAATNAGAAAATAAGTACGCGTTGTACAGGGAAGCCTGGTTATACTGTGTTCTTTGCCTTCTCTGTGGGGATAGCAATGACGTTCAAAATTACGTGTACGGAAAGACTCATTAACCAATTATCAATATGGAGTACATGCATAAAACCCTTGAGAATAAACAGAAATCAATCAAACTTGTAATACTCGTATCACACTTGCACACTTACCTTTCTTTGGATTGTCTGGCGAAGATAAGCTGGGACAAAGCAGAATGTTAGACAACAACACTTGTACCCTTTAAATAATTTGGAGATTCAACATCTACACAAAGCACACACAAGTACTTTGGTTAAACATGAGATATTTATTATCATGCTGAGAACATAAGCAATGAGAACATTTTACATTACACCCTTGTGAATGTCTGTACTCGGAATTACTCCAATAAACCAATAATTTTTATACTGCTTATGAAATGGATGCATGTAGTGGAAATTTTCTCAGGGCAATGAAAGGAATATTTATCTCTCTCTTTCTCTCAGAACGACAAACTGCAAGATGAGTTTCAGTGAGAGAAATTTCAAAGTTTGATGTAACACAAATTAGTCTTCCAGCAAAAGTTTATGCAGCAGTTCATTTCTATTCAGAATGAATTGATTTGATAGAGTTTCATTTTCCTTTGGCTAGCTTTGAGCTTAGGGAACTCGATTCTCAGACCTCTGGGTGTATGAAAAATTTAAAATTGAAATTTCTGTGTTTCAGATCTTTTAATTAAATCTTTTGAAAATTTCCAAAACAGACTGAACTAAAGTAAGAACTTTTGCTCCTACCACACACACACTGTTCTACTGTAGAGACAAGTCTTACGACCTTGGTAACGTCCGTGTCCCTTGAACTTCTTCTTCTTTCTTGCACACACTAAAATAAATAATCTATTGCTTTTTGGCTGCTTCTACAGCCTGCGCACATTTAAGTTACTAGCGGTGGCCCTCTTCCATCGCCCTACCATTATGATGGGCGGTCGAAATCAAAATTAAATCAAATTTTAAATCAGACAAAATGTATAGGTCTGGCCACTGTCATGTCTGAAGAGAGAGTCCCTGGGTTTGATAAAGGCAGTGCTCCTTCCTTAGCAAATCAAAGAATAAATAATTTCCTGATAAGAGGAACTTATCTATAAACTGTTCAAAATTAATGATCTCCTAAGTCTACAAATTAACATTATGCAAAGCCCTAGTTTGACAAGGAAGAAAAAAAAATAAACAACAGAATTTACACAATCTGCGACATTAAAACGTTCAGTTAATTAAAATTTTTGAAACTGTTCATCAAAATAAAATTGTAATAAAATTTCTACCATCATTTTAAATGTAAACACACATTGCAATGGGATCATAATATTTACCACTATAATTGTCAGATTGAAATGTAAACAAACAAATATAAAGTTTTTTTCTCTNGATTTTTTCTCTTATAGCCTCATAGCGCAAGTCTGTAAATGTGCGTGGGCACGCGAAGAAGAGGCCCCAAACGCAAGTTTATAATTTCTTGTAGTGAATCAANGTTTTTTTCTCTTATAGCCTCATAGTGCAAGTCTGTAAATGTGCGTGGGCACGCGAAGAAGAGGCCCCAAACGCAAGTTTATAATTTCTTGTAGTGAATCAAGTGTACCAACATTGCCAGCTTAGATGACGCCGAGGAAGCAGCAGTTTAGTAAGGCCCGGAAAGGGAATCATTTCAGTTTTTTTAATTGCAAATTAATTGTGGAACTGTTTTTTTGGAAATTTATTTAAAAATTGGAGTTTGGTTGGAACATACTTTGATAAGGATTTAACCAGAGGCGGGGGAAGCTAAATCTTTTGCCCGCAAGCTAGCTAGTAAATTTTAATTGACAAGATATTAATTGGAAGTAAATTAATTTTATGCAAGGACTCCATATAATCAATTTTTCAAATAATTTGTATACTTCATATCATGCGAGAGAGTTGGCTATTGGTTCCAGTAAATTTAATAAGGCAGGAATTTTCTCCTTCACTAATAAATCATTCACATTTAAGTTTGCCTTAAAATAAATTGAAATGTTCTTGGAACTTACGAAGTGACTTGTTTGTGTAGAATAGTATTTGAAGGGGTGTTTGTGTCCTTAATAGGTTGAATATGTTTAATTATTCCTGAACAACCAGAGATTAGGTTTGATGTTAATAAGTACGGTAGTTCTCATATCATTCCGATGTTATGCATCCGGGATATTAGCATTCTCTAATAATTTAATACAAGCTTTGAAGGGGGTTTTTTTTTTTGTTTATTTATTTATGTATTTAATAAGTTACTTCAGTAGACCCCAAAAATACCATTGTGAACATCTCTCCCCTCTCCTGCCCTTTGCCACCCCCCACCGCATCCCTACCCTTATTTTGGATAAAGTCGGTGAACTAGACCGGTATAGACTCTTCATGGTAAAGTAAGCACTTTGTGAGGCCGTGCTTAAAAGTTCATTTCAGCTTACTTCAATCCTTCCGCCAGTTGTTAATATAAAAATTGCCACGTGACTGACAAACAGTTTATACATTTTATTTATAGCTGTCAAAAGTTAACATCTGAGGCCACAATCAAATATCATTTTTTGGCTATCATGCCTGCTGGGGGGAGGGGGGGGCTTCAAAAGTGCTTATTTTACAGTGAATAGCCTCCACCCTGGAATTACAGCTAATTTGCATTCACGCTCATAATCTTTCCTCATTTTTCCCCCCACAGTTTGGTTGCGACACTTGCCGTGGTGACGGTGTATTTCCATCCCTGTTCTGATGCACCTCTAGGCAGCTCTTCAGCAAGCACATGTGCAGAAGGTGCTTCGGTAAGGTGGAACAATTATGCTTATTTATGCATGGGCCTACGGTCACTTTCTGCATGTAACTTACTCTCATGTTAAAAAATACATACAGAAAGAAATTTCAGCAGTATTGTTTTTAAAAGCTAAGTTTATCAATTTATGAATTTATTAACATATTTTGTAGGTGTTCAAGTGCGTATGTATGTGAGTGTGTGGTAGAAAGAGGGAAAGGAAAAGAAAAAAACTGACATTTTCATGGTGTAAACACATTAAATTGATCAAGGAAACAAAGCACAGATTTGAGGCAGAAGTTTTGGGGGGAAAGTAGCCTAATATGGTAATGGGTGTAGACATCTACATCATGTAGAATTGTTACTTATAACAGGTAGGTACAATACATAGCTGAAATTAATTATTATTTATTAAGTTTTAACTTTGAAAACTAGTCTCCAGATAATACATTTCATTATGTTTTTGTGGCTGCATGAATATTTTTACGTTTTTATGTTGATTAGCTTTGCACTAGGAAATTGAATATGTAAATGATCTCATCACTATTTTAATTTTTTAAGCACTTGTTCCTTTGTTGATATTCATACCAGACTAAAATATGCTGCTTTGTTTTTTAATGATTAAAACTTAGATTTAATAGCTATGGAATAAAAGTTTCCAAAACAGAGATATTTTAAAGCCTGCCATGACCAATTGTACCGTAAAGTGGGGTCAAATTGATCAGCAGGGGCGAGATTGTTCACTTGATCACGTGTTAAGGCCAGGTGCATAGGTGGGGTGAAAATGATCGGAAGAGATGAGATTGATAATGTGACCCTTTTCTGTGCATGGTTAGCTGAGGTACCGTATCTGACGTTAATGTTTATAGAACACTTTCATGTGATCAATTTCACCCCGCTTTACGGTACTTAACTTAAGGTTTTATCCCTTTTGGTTAATTATATTTGTGGTGTTTTTTTATTTGCAGCTCTGCATGTACAACAAATCAAGCGATACCTATTCCGTTGTAGGAAAATCCGCTGATGCAACATTTTCGTCTGATGCATTACAGAATGTGTTCTTGAACTATAATCACTTGGGAAAGTAAGTATACTTGCAGTTGTACTCTCTATTGCCAAAAGTCAGAGCTAGTGTGACCATGTCATCATCTACTGCTGTTTGCAGCCTTCAGCCAAGTCAGCATAGCAAGACGTCTCCTATCTCTCCACCATCCTCTCTCATCTCCAATCATCTCCCCTTCTTGTTCTTCCCTAGGGCATTCTTCCACTGTATTTAATGTCCATTCTTTATTTGAGCAGCCTCGCTCTAATTCTCCGCACATGTACATACCACTTCTCGCCTCTTCAGTGATCTCATTCAAATACTTTACTCATGCTTGTACCACTTTATTTCTAACACTGTCTTGCATACTCCTCGTATACTTCATGTCCATTGCTTTCATGTTACATCTCTCTTATCCGTGTTTCTGCTGCGTGTGAGACAATCTGCGCATAATATGAAAGCCATCTTATCATTACATCTCAGATATAACTGTCTGTATCATGTGTGATTATAACAGGTCATGAATTTAGGTCAAATGCCATCTCCACTACTCATGGCAAGGTAGCTTTGATTTTTGGAGTTTTAAATAAAACATGGCGGTGGTTGCTGGGCAGATGAAACATTACATTTCCAAAGTTGTGCAAGCCATTTCGACACTCGTTGGAGTGGGCAGTATCTGACAACAGTTGCTTAATGTTCATGACCAGTGAAAAAATTAAGAAACAAAGCAAAGCACAGAAAAGTAAGAAACATTTTCAATGCTACAGAAATTACGTCTGGATTTTCGCAAACTTAAATAACAGTAACAACAGTGTCGAGACATCTAAAATATGCATCACAAAATTTCACTTCTTTTCAGTTAAAGCTTCCATAAATGTTGACAAGGTCGATGTCAAGTGTATATGATATTGAAATTACTCAGGTGTGTTAGACTTTAATTAATTTTTCACACTTCTCAGCCATTGCTTAATTAATGTCAACTCTAGTGAGTTCCAAGATATGTATAGGTAACACACAGTATACATATTAGCCTTCTGATACACAAGAGTATTTGCTCCATATTTAATTCTCCTTGTACGTGTTATTGTTGCTGTAGAGTGTTTTGTACGTGTTTGACATTTTTTAATGACTTTCTGCTATTCATTCATCGCAGTATGGTATAGGACTCTGAGAATGCTGCATCATCATAAATTTTAGATTAACATCACCGAAAGAAATGTTTTATATGGTTGTGAAAGTTTTAACAGGTTTGGAAGAGGTCCTCAAATGCTAAATCACCTAGATTTTGAATGTTTCTACAGTGAGTAAGCTTCAGCGGTGATGGCGACAGCATGGCCAAGGGATGCCATCTATCTCTGTGGTTCGACTGACACGTCAGACGTACATCTGCCCAAATATAATCCCCAACATCTAAACTTGTGTTTTTGCAATTTAATTTTAAAGATTCTTNTTCAGACGTACATCTGCCCAAATATAATCCCCAACATCTAAACTTGTGTTTTTGCAATTTAATTTTAAAGATTCTTAAAAAAAATTTTCACGTCAATTGATAATTTTTTTTATGTAACCGCTATGCAGAGGAAACTTGAGTTTTTGGAAATATATGTCTCTGCTAACCAAATTTTCACTAATATTTTAGTCTAAAATTATTGTTGTACAGTCTTGCTGTTTTAGACTAAAGAATATTGAAAATCTTAATGTCGTCAGTTAAAAATTGAGCGCTGATTTAGAAGTCATGGCATCTATTGTTTGTCTCCCGAAAATGACCCAACGCAGGAGATGTACTATGTACAGTTGAAAGTGTACGACATGTACGTTGTAACGTTCCACCGTCTGTATTGACAAATGGAAATTACAACTCGGTTAGATCAATTTGTAGCAACATGAAACTTTAAAGGCGCCAAAAAAATATAGTCAAGTTCCGGTTTATTTACTCTGTGCTTTTATTTATCAATCAAATTAAACAGTTCACATACAATTTTCAGGTATGCAGAGTACAGACAGGTTTCACAGAAAACAAGCAAAGAAATAACAGCGCCGCAGTGGTTTGTTTATTTAATCACGTCTTGAAAACTGGCCTTGCAAGAGGAACTAGCGACCTCCCACACAGGCGGAAATAATGTAGTAGTGTAACGTTTGCCGGTGTGGGGGATACCTGCCACGCCCGACGCGTACCCTTCGAGTGCTGATGGTCTACTGTTGGTCCTTCACCATTAGCGGGCGGTATGCACTCGAAGTATTTGTTGCTCGTGATTACCGCCCCCTCCTTTCTCCAGGGTGCCACAAGCGTTACCAAATAAGGGCACAACGTGGGCCGAGCAAAAACTTCCCACGCCATCCAAACTGCGTCGCCATCCGAATTGCATCGTCCGTAAAAGATAATCAAAGCTTCCAGAACAAAAACTGTCGACGCAGTCTGAAAAGCTTCTATCAACAAATAAACCACATATCCCGATAATTAATAAAATTGCTTTGTTACAACGTTTTTAAGGTGACACCACATGGGGTATGGATGCAGGAATGTCTGGCAAGGAACAAAGACAAACATGGCTACTTGAAATCACCGTTTAGTTGATATATTCTCATACAAACTTTATACACTCATGTGAATGAGTACGTATCATATGTGTATGAGCTGTTTAACATCCTTCAAAGTCAAAGTAGTCTCAGAGATGTTGTCCACGGTTCGTTGCCAACGATGAGGCAGACATCGTCACAGCATTTCGATGAGAGGTGACTCACATTGACTGGTCTCATGCAGCCGATGGTATTTCCCGTCTGCGTCATGGCTGGCAATGAACTGTGGACAACCTCGTAGACTACTTTGAACTATGTTAAACAGCTCATACACGTACAATACGTACCTGTTCACATGAGTATGTACTGTTTGTACAAGAATACATCAATCAAACAGTGATTTCCAGCAGCCATGTTTGTCTTTGTTCCTTGCCAGACATTCCTGCATCCATACTCCATGTGGTGTCATCTTTAAAACGTACATGTCGTACACTTTCAACTGTACGTAGTACATTTCCTGTGTTTGGTCATTTTTGGTAGATAAACAATAGTTCCCATGCCTTCTGAATTAGCCCTCGTAGTTAATTTTTTTAAGAGAGAACTTTTTTTAGTTATTATATGCTGTACAAGGTGGTTTAATCGTAATTGACTTCATTTACGATAGAATTAGTTTCTTTTAGCTTTTATATTTCTTTGTGTTCTTGTAATAAATGTGTTTAAAGGGTTAAAGGTTGGGGGGGGNGGGGGGGGGGGGTTTGATGGTGAGTATGTTTCTTGTCATTGTACTCGAAACATTAAATGCCAACATTAATAATTAAAGCATACATCACATTACATTGCCACATCATACACAGTGGTGTCAATCATTGTGGTTGCGTGTCTGTAAACAAATTGTCGTATCCATGTTTGTACTGATTCAAGTTAACACCAATGATTGGAAGTACTGTACAAGTCAGGGATCTGGAAACTTTTTTCTTGTAGTTNTGTACTGATTCAAGTTAACACCAATGATTGGAAGTACTGTACAAGTCAGGGATCTGGAAACTTTTTTCTTGTAGTTTGCCAAATCCGGATCTCAAGTTCATGTTGTGAGCCACTCTATCAATTTTTGTTGTGTTCAAGATACTCATGTTCTGGGATGATAGTTTACGGCACGTCTTTACATGTTATGCCTTTACTGGTCCCATAGACATACTGGGAAAGTGGTAAGAGCAATTTCCAAGTTCAATTAANTGTACTGATTCAAGTTAACACCAATGATTGGAAGTACTGTACAAGTCAGGGATCTGGAAACTTTTTTCTTGTAGTTGCCAAATCCAGATCTCAAGTTCATGTTGTGAGCCACTCTATCAATTTTTGTTGTGTTCAAGATACTCATGTTCTGGGATGATAGTTTACGGCACGCCTTTACATGTTATGCCTTTACTGGTCCCATAGACATACTGGGAAAGTGGTAAGAGCAATTTCCAAGTTCAATTAANCCTTTACATGTTATGCCTTTACTGGTCCCATAGACATACTGGGAAAGTGGTAAGAGCAATTTCCAAGTTCAATTAAAATGTACAATTTTTTTAAATATAAATTTCTAAAAATATTCTTATTGAAATATAGTATTGCCACATCTGAAAAATATTACAGAACACCAGTATCATAATTGGACTGCAAACACAATACCACAGAATATATTTGAAAAGTCAATGCGTACCAGTTATTATTACAAATAGTGATTAGACATGTGCTGCTATCCTTGCATTTCATTGAATCTTGTACGGTAGTTATAAAACATTTCGCAGACCACTTAATTTATGTTNTGTGCTGCTATCCTTGCATTTCATTGAATCTTGTACGGTAGTTATAAAACATTTCGCAGACCACTTAATTTATGTTTGGAGGCCGTATTATTTTGCAAATTTGCGGCGGGCCACTCAAGTCAAGATCTCGAGCCGTGAATGGCCCGCAGGCCGTAGATCCCCATAGCTGGTAAAAGTTGCTGTGAAAGTAGCGTGCCTCTCGAATNGAGCCGTGAATGGCCCGCAGGCCGTAGATCCCCATGGCTGGTAAAAGTTGCTGTGAAAGTAGCGTGCCTCTCGAATCTCTGCATGAAATGTTCAAATTTCCTAGTGGAGTGGGATGTTTCATTGCATATAGACATGAGTTCTGATTCCAGCTGTTCACCTTCACGTGGCCTGTGTGTTGTAGGAGCGCAGTGATCCAGCTGGTGTGCGAGTCTGCGAACGGCGCAGGCAGCACCCTTGTCATCAACGCCATGAATGATTCTCACACCGTAAGTAAAGTTTCTGTAGGCTGTTCGTGGTTAAATACTGTATGTACTTTTGAAATCGCCCTTTGAAAAATGTCACTGTCCTTGCTTGCATATATTTTAACAGACACACTAGCATGCACGCAGTAAAGTTGGTAATGATGTAGGAAAAGTCCATATCTTAATGTTGACTTGTGTTAGGTAAGTACTCTGTTTGTCACAATACCCTATACGTGTCCCTGCTGGCCATTACAGACATTCTTTGTTGGGTTGCAAAAGTTTGGAATGGGAATTTGTCCAATTTTACAGCTCTGTACTTTCTAAGCACCTGTTGCGAGTTTGGCAACATGTAATCAAGCCGTTAGGTATTTGTGTCAGTGACATGGAGAATAATGTATTTTTATTATGTAAAATTGGCAAGAAATACAGCTAGGCTACCAATTGCATCAATTACCTGGAGGCCAGTTTTTGCAGATAAACATGCACATAAATAGTTTGACGACACATTTTTGGCATGGAGGCATTACAGTACAGTTGAACTGCGTTATTGCGAGTATGGCCTATACCATCACGTCTGCCATTGCGATAGTTTTTTAAATGCACCGCCATTTGCCCTATTATTCGAGAGGTACTTAATTTTGTTCATAATGCAAGTCTGATAATGAAGCCCTTCACTATAGCAATATGAACATTTGTAAACTTGTATTTTTAAAATGTTTAAACATGTCGCATTGCAAGTGACATCCACCCACTTGCCACACCCGAGTTACCCTTTGTTAGTCTGTGTCGCGTTGTGTCACTTGCGTCAGATGGAGGAGCGTGAAAGAGGTGTGTGCTGGTGTTGTAGTGAGTGATGAGGGGTACGAAGGGGAGAGGTACGATCGGAAGTAGAGCTAGTAGTGAACAAGAGAAGTGGGGGAGGGGGTACGTTGGCTATAGANGAAGGGGAGAGGTACGATCGGAAGTAGAGCTAGTAGTGAACAAGAGAAGTGGGGGAGGGGGTACGTTGGCTATAGACTAGGTGGGGGCGGAGGGGAATGGTACATACTGTGGAATGTAGGAGGGGCGGCAAAATGCTATCCGCCTACCACTCCTATGTTGTGGGGGTAGGAAGACTATACTGCTTCTCCACGTGCCAGGCGAGCAAGGGAAAGAGAATGATAACGTCCAACAGTTGCTAGACAATGTTACATTGTTTACGATGGTTCGTACATTTTTTGCATCTTACGTTGAGCGGATTTAAATCGTGAGCGTAGCTTTATGTTTTACAGTTTTTGTAAGCCTTAGTTCTGTTTAAATTATAGTGAGTGCTAATAAAAGAAAAACACTTATTGCAACAAAGTTCAAAATCATATGCAAGNTAGTTCTGTTTAAATTATAGTGAGTGCTAATAAAAGAAAAACACTTATTGCAACAAAGTTCAAAATCATATGCAAGATTTTCAAATGTACATGGCCTAAATAAACACCCTTATAGTGTAGTTCATTATATAAAAAAAACGTTGTTATAAACAGTGTTGAGTATTTCCTGCATTGGTACGAACAGCGACACTTTTATCACATTTAGTTCTTTCCGTAAAATTAAAATTGAATTTTATTTCTGTTCAAACAAAATTTTTTACTGCATCCTCACAACACTCTCTCATTAGAAGAACCGCAAAACAATCATATCTCACGAAANATATTTGTGTGTTGAGTATTTCCTGCATTGGTACGAACAGCGACACTTTTATCACATTTAGTTCTTTCGGTAAAATTAAAATTGAATTTTATTTCTGTACAAACAAAATTTTTTACTGCATCATCACAATACACTCTCATTAGAAGAACCGCAAAACAATCATATCTCACANTTAGAAGAACCGCAAAACAATCATATCTCACGAAAGACGTTAAACTAGAGTTCGCCACATCAACAATAAAATCAACAGAACCATAACTAGTATATTGTGTGGTCATAACAAAAATAAAACAAATTCAAAATGGCAACCAGCTATAGTAGCCCACATACTGTTGAGTTGAGCAGAAATATCAATACAATAGGGTATGTATGCAGTTGTGAAGTACAATCTATGAGTTTTTATTAAAAGTGTATAAGACAATAAATTCTGCACGATAAAAGTAGTGGAAAAATAAAGGTTATGTAAATTTTGTGCCTAAGTAAACAAATTGTAGACATATGCTGGTAATTCACACTTTTCTATGGTAAAATGAGTTAAAATCATAGGTTTTTGATTTGTTATAAATGTTTGTTATCAATGTTGATTTTTTTTTTTCTTCCTTTCTTTCTTTCTCCTTTCTTTCTTTCTCCATTTCCATTTCCTTCAAAATATTATTCCTGATAGTCCAAATATATTTCTAACCAACCATAAGGCTACATTTGCTCGTGTGTTGTCCGTGGGTTGGAACAGAATGGGAAAGTAACATCTGTTCATGGCAAAAAAATTTGAGGGTACTGTAAATATTTTTAGTGATAATTAATTTTGCCATTGTCTACTATCATTATAACGCGGTTCCACTGTATTTCGTTGCCTAGACCATCTACTGCACCATCACTCATGGCGTAACCCAGCCAGCAAAATACAACATTGTAATGATGTGTGAAAAAAAATGTGACATCTAACTACATAGCAATTTCGATGCATCGCTCTTGTTCCTGTCATTTTCCATGTCCATTATTTATTTTATTGTTCCCATGAAACTTCCCTTCAAATACGTTGAGTATATTTATAATTCCTTTTCTGAAGTGACATTTTTTCGTATAAANTGGCCTAAATAAACACCCTTATAGTGTAGTTCATTATATAAAAAAATGCAACAATATTTGTGTGTTGAGTATTTCCGGCATTGGTACGAACAGCGACACTTATCACATTTAGTTCTTTCGGTAAAATTAAAATTGAATTTTATTTCTGTACAAACAAAATTTTTACTGCATCATCACAACACTCTCTCATTAGAAGAACCGCAATACAATCATATCTCACGAAAAACGTTAAACTAGAGTTCGCCACATCAACAATAAAATCAACAGAACCATAACTAGTATATTGTGTGGTCATAACAAAAATAAAACAAATTCAGAATGGCAACCAGCTATAGTAGCCTACATACTGTTGAGTTGAGCAGAAATATCAATAGTGCATGTATGCAGTTGAAGTACAATCTATGAGTTTTTATTAAAAGTGTATAAGACAATAAATTCTGCACGATAAAAGTAGTGGAAAAATAAAGGCAATGTAAATTTTGTGCCTAAGGAAACAAATTGTAGACATATGCTGGTAATTCACACTTTTCTATGGTAAAATGAGTTAAAATCATAGGTTTTTGATTTGTTATAAATGTTTGTTATCAATGTTGATTTTTTTTTTTTCCTTTCTTTCTCCTTTCTTTCTTTCTTTCTCCATTTCCATTTCCTTCAAAATATTATTCCTGATAGTCCAAATATATTTCTAACCAACCATAAGGCTACATTTGCTCGTGTGTTGTCCGTGGGTTGGAACAGAACGGGAAAGTAACATCTGTTCATGGCAAAAAAATTTGAGGGTACTGTAAATATTTTTAGTGATAATTAATTTTGCCATTGTCTACTATCATTATAACGCGGTTCCACTGTATTTCGTTGCCTAGACCATCTACTGCACCATCACTCATGGCGTAACCCAGCCAGCAAAATACAACATTGTAATTGTACAGATGTGTGAAAAAAAATGTGACATCTAACTACATAGCAATTTTGATGCATCGCTCTTGTTCCTGTCATTTTCCATGTCCATTATTTATTTTATTGGTCCCATGAAACTTCCCTTCAAATACGTTGAGTATATTTATAATTCCTTTTCTGAAGTGACATTTTTTCGTATAAANTTCCCATGAAACTTCCCTTCAAATACGTTGAGTATATTTATAATTCCTTTTCTGAAGTGACATTTTTTCGTATAAATTTTGTTTAGCGGTTTTTGGCTATGTCACTGTGTTTTGAGACTTTGTCATTCTCTGTGGGTCTTGATAGTAACTGGATAAAGTGACTTCTGTTTCCCAGTGGAGAATACTGCCATGTTAAGAGTCTACAGCTCAGGATCCATGTTGTCAGCAATTGCTGCTGTAACATGCTCTTGGTGATGAAGTTGAATCACTGATGGTTTGAGTCCATTTTCTTGCATCATAATTGCGAGCACCAATTCAATATCCATGTGGTTCGGAGCTTATAACAGTAAAGTCCTGCGAGGATATAGAATTTACCCTTTGTTTACATTTCACATAACTATTATGAGTTCATTTCAATGTTTATATCTGTCAGCTTAATATTCTTGTGTTTGTTTACATTCAAAATGGTGGTAGAATTTTATCACTATTTTATTTTGATTATCGGTTTCTAATTTTTTGAAATTTTGAGTCGTATAAATGTCACAGCTGTATGTAATTATTGACTCTTATTTCATATGATTTCTCCTCGTCAAACCAGATCTTTGTATACTGATTTTATTTCCTAAGAGATTGCTAATGTTAACTTATTGTAGATAAGCTTCCCTTATCAGGAAACTGTTTAATCCTTGATTGTATTAAGCAGGAAAGGATTGCACATTGGCAAGCCCGAGGACTCTCTCTCTAGACATGATTGCGGTCAGTTCATGTAGAATTTTGTCCTGTTAAATTTATTTAAATCTTTCATAAGACCGCCGATCATAATTCAGGGGGCAATGGCAGAGAGCCGTCGCCAGTTACTTAAATGTGCTCAGGCTATTGAAGAGGCCTAAAAGCGCCAGTTTAATAATTTTGTGTAAATTTTAAAGACAGTTAAATCATGCCGATTTACACTTGGGACTCCACAGCAGTGAAACGTCTGAGTGTAAGCCTATACTCTTGGGTATGGTTAAATGATTCACCTAAGTTTTTTTTTTTATAACTTGCTTAACCCAGGGGTCCTTTGATAGTCAGCTCTACAATATAGCTAGTCGTGATGAATTTTTTCTTAATTAATCTACTCAGTTTATTAATAACTAGTTTCCTGTACTTTTTCGTCAAGAAGTAATGGAATTAATCTCGAATAATTAGATTTTCACGTAATGCTGTTTTTGAAATCTATTAACTTAGAGAGAGATAAAGGTAGGTTTAGATATAGATAGAGATATATTGAATTTTATTAATGCTCTGAGAAAATTTTAATATATGAATCACATTCTTTATCAGTAAGAAATCTAATTGAAAATTATTATTTCTGGAAACTATAGCTTTTCATACGTGTATGATATTAATTTGTCTTTTCTACCACAATAATAAATGTATATTTTGAATCAGGGTATATTTGAGTGATTTGTGTAGATTTGGAATTTAATTGTTATTTAAAGGGCTTTGTTTATGTTTAATTTTAATGTGTTTTGTAGCAGCTCATCTCTACTCCTGTTGGAAAAGAAAAGTAAATTTATTTTACTTAACTCTTGGAGAGAATTTAAGATTTCTGGTGAGATTTTTGACAAAGGGCTTAATGTTGTATCAATTGACAACAAATTAATAATAG
This sequence comes from Clitarchus hookeri, assembly GCA_002778355.1. Taxonomy (NCBI): domain Eukaryota; kingdom Metazoa; phylum Arthropoda; class Insecta; order Phasmatodea; family Phasmatidae; genus Clitarchus; species Clitarchus hookeri. The sequence continues at coordinate 569,871 of NQII01000921.1, read as the reverse complement.
AATTTTCATACCACATAATTCTTGTTTGTACGGCGACACCACAGAGAAATTAATGGGCATCTTAGGTACTAGGCTTCTCTATTACNACCACATAATTCTTGTTTGTACGGCGACACCACAGAGAAATTAATGGGCATCTTAGGTACTAGGCTTCTCTATTACGCAAGTACTCATTTACATTACAAATCCAACACACAATAAAAACTTTAATTTCTGTACACCTACTTTAGCCCCCTGGGTATAATGGCTACAGCACTCACTTCCCACCAAGGTAAACGAGGTTCAATTTCTGGCGGGCCACACTCGNACCACATAATTCTTGTTTGTACGGCGACACCACAGAGAAATTAATGGGCATCTTAGGTACTAGGCTTCTCTATTACACAAGTACTCATTTACATTACAAATCCAACACACAATAAAAACTTTAATTTCTGTACACCTACTTTAGTCCCCTGGGTATAATGGCTACAGCACTCACTTCCCACCAAGGTAAACGAGGTTCAATTTCTGGCGGGCCACACTCGGATTTTCACGTGTGTATCATGCCAGGCAATGCTGCTGGTCAGCTGGTTTTCTCAGGGATCTACCATTTTCCCTGCCGTAGCATTCCGTCGTTGCACCATATCGGCCTCGTTTCACCCTCGTCGCCTCTCAAGACCTCATTAAGGGGAATTAGATGCCGCCACTTTGAATATTTTATTTTCGGCTACTACCCGCAAACGTGATTTTGAATGGATTTTGTCCGACGACATGACACCGGGTATAACTTAATGCGTTTTCCGAAAGATGTTTTCTTCGACTGCCATAACTATTATGACCTCTGTAGTCGCTCCCACAAAATAATCAATTATTTTACCTCTGCTGTTACAAGTTTGAAAATATCAAATGCAGAGAACGTTAACAAAGGTATTATTCATGCTTTGTTGTGCCAAAGATTGTAATGCACCTTCTGAAATCACCTTTATGACAGAAAATCTATAAAAATAATTCGACGGGGACTGATCCCCTTAAGAGTCATCCAAACGTCTCTACTCCAATAAGGTCGCACCACAATTTAGCTTCTCTGTAAAGAACTGTGATGTATAACTCAAACTGTAAAACTGTTGTTGGGGTAAGCAAGTCAGTGCAGCTCATGTATGTTGATCACAAATTTTAATTTACGGTTAATTAAACACTTTCAAAATTTTGCTGCACATACACACAGAAAAAGTTTTGTATCACCTGTAATTTGGTTGCTCGTGAAGGATTTTTGCTGGGACAGTAGGCACATTACAAAGAGACATCGGAATGACAGGCATAGTATTCTGTACAGACAGTGTGTATTTTCGTGCCATANAGTAGGCACATTACAAAGAGACATCGGAATGACAGGCATAGTATTCTGTACAGACAGTGTGTATTTTCGTGCCATAATTTCTCTTCGGTCATGAGCAATTGAGTAACTCTGTAATCTTGGTGGTGCAAAAAAAATTTTTTTAATGTTTGTATTTTAACACACACACACTGACTGACATGGTTCCAGTTATGTTGGCAGTGTGTAAGGAGAAGTAGTTTGATGACTTACGTATTAAGAGTGTGACGCTACTCCCCACCTGTTTGATACAGGATGGTTCATAGNGGAGAAGTAGTTTGATGACTTACGTATTAAGAGTGTGACGCTACTCCCCACCTGTTTGATACAGGATGGTTCATAGGACCTGAGTTATTCTTACCAAGCACAGACTATAGGGTGCCTTGAATGTTGGTGGTAACAGGGTAACATTAAGGTAGTCATTCTGTGTTTCAATTTACTGGTTGGATATATTGTCGCGAGGTGGTACCCTAATTAACGTACTCGTGCTAACTGTAGTCGGCGTCCTGGGGGTGGCGCCAGGCGTTGGAGGGGTTTCTTTGGGCGACGACTTGATACTTATCTAATCTTGTAGTTCTGGTCTGTNGGGGTGGCGCCAGGCGTTGGAGGGGTTTCTTTGGGCGACGACTTGATACTTATCTAATCTTGTAGTTCTGGTCTGTGGTCGGCAGGCTGAGGTCTGGGGCTTCGGGCGGCCTTTGAAAAGGCCCTGGTTGCNAATCTTGTAGTTCTGGTCTGTGGTCGGCAGGCTGAGGTCTGGGGCTTCGGGCGGCCTTTGAAAAGGCCCTGGTTGCGGTGACTTCTCTCCTCGACTGCGACTCCGGGTTCACTTCTCGACGTACGCCTCCACGACATGCTTCTTCTGGTACTCCCGATCTGACTTGCTCTCGCACACTTCTGAGTCAACTGACCTGGTTCAACTGATCCCTCCCCTTGTCTCGCAACTTGACTTTTAAACTCTCTTGGCGCTTTCCCTAGATTCATACACATGCCTCCATTGTTAGGGGAAGGGGAGGTGGGAGGTGCAGAACAATGGCTACTTCCTCCACGTGCCACGACTTGTTGGTGGAGGGGGAAGGGGGTGACTTGCGGTGCCACTGACAAACCCCGTCAGCTCTTTTCACGATGCGTATCACCCTTCAGCACGTGTTTTAATTCTCTTGTGGGCGGAAATTGCCAGTCTATCTCGTCCTTTCTTTGGCGTGTACAAGTTTCACGTGTTTGTGCTCGGGGTGGTGGGTGGGGTCCTACGCTGCAACCTCAACNGATGCGTATCACCCTTCAGCACGTGTTTTAATTCTCTTGTGGGCGGAAATTGCCAGTCTATCTCATCCTTTCTTTGGCGTGTACAAGTTTCACGTGTTTGTGCTCGGGGTGGTGGGTGGGGTCCTACGCTGCAACCTCGACACGTGTAAACTACTTCCCGTGCTCCGACATGCCTTCGTCGTAGGCGTTAATGGCTGCCACGTGTTCTGAGGCAAGTGGCTACTGGGGAGCCCCTGCGAGAGGGGGTGTGGTGGGGTATGGCGTGCGTTGTGACATGATTTTCTACGTTGAATATGGCATGCGTCAAGTGTGACCTTTGGATTTTTGTTGACACTGAAAATAAATTAAATTTAAACTGTAGACCTTTGTTTCCGTTCTCGTTACACAAATAACTTATGGGTTTTAGCCACGTCAAATAATTATTTGATGCTGCTCAAGCACAGAAGTTTTGTATGTAAATTAATTTGTTAGTTTTATGCTCGTAACAGTTATAATTGGCGTGTTGGTAACTTATTTCTAATCATAACAGTTTTACAGGGATGTTTGATCAGTGAATGACTAAAATCCACCCATTGCAATGTTATTTGGAAGTGAAACTAGAAGATAATAGTTAAAACACACTTCCCTGAGAGAAGTGTTTGACAACTCGCAAAAGTCTTTGAGGGACTTTGAAAAGCAGTTTTACTTGCATCAAGTCTCGTAGAGTGTAATGTTTGCGTAGGAACTGGTGCTGAAGTCGCCGTGGGTGTGTTCAAGACTGGTCATGGCCGGAGATGTTGACCCCGACTCAGAGATGTCAACCGGCTCCCTGCTCGTCATACTTTTCTTTGTGTTTGCACTGATTTACGCTGGTGGAGGAGCTCTCATCCTGAAGTTCCTCCGCGGTGCCTCCGGGAAAGAGATGATCCCCAACTATGACTTTTGGGTGGACCTCCCGTTCTTGTGCAGGGTAAGTATTTTTCTACGACACCTTGGTGGTTGCAGATTGTACAAAGGTTATGTTACCTGCGTTGAGGCACATTAACTTTGTGTCATGAATTATTATTAAAAGTATATAACTTGGTGGCCACTGTAAACCTTTTCGTTTTTCAAATTATAATGATTTGTTTCATTGCTGTATATTTATTTTTCTGACATTCAGAATTTTGAAAATGTCAACTCAAGAGCAAGGGTAAGCAAAGGGCCATTTTTCATAAGTGTTTGGGGGTGTTCGCTGTTAATTTCCATAATGCTTGTAACATGTGTATTGTTACTTTTGAAATATGTAAACTGTAAGAAATTTATTTAAATATGTTTATTTAAAATTTTATATTTATCACTACAGACTAGTTTCTTCAGTGTATTTGGCTTACCCAAAACTTGCACTAAACACGATTCACATATGAAAAGTAAAAAAATCATAACTGTATGTGTCTGTTTTATTACATCTTGAGGATAAAGGAGTTGCTGCATTGTTGTGTTTCTTTGCAGGATGGTCTTCTGTTTATGATCTCTGGCTGCAAACCACTTGCTGCGTATGACAGGATATAGTTATACACGTTTTTGTTGGCGACTGATTTTTGTATATTTCTACGTCAAATGAACATTTGCACACGTCACGAGATACTGTTTTGAGTGGCCTAAATCTGTGGGCATTTTGCTGCATTCTACTTTTGTGATTGCAAAATAAACTGTTAAGTTGTATGTATTCAAAGTGGTTTTTTTTATAAGCTTTCATCCTGTTCAATCCTGCACAGATTTTGTTGGTATGGAAGATAAGAGAAGTGGGTTTATGTTGAGAAATATAAAGAAATGCTGCCGTTAGTTTTTAGAGAAGGATTTAGAATGTGTTCAAAAATGTGAAAATTGGGAAGGTAAGGGGGAGGTATCTGTAAAAATGATAATAGAANGAAGGATTTAGAATGTGTTCAAAAATGTGAAAATTGGGAAGGTAAGGGGGAGGTATCTGTAAAAATGATAATAGAAACTTGGAAAACTTCAAAAATAAGGTGATGCCCACATTTTTACCCAGGAATGATTTATTTATTGACATGGTGATGTATTTTAGTATGATTATTTTGTAGTGATGGGTCTAGTTTCGAAAAGTCGAGTCGACAAAGCTCGACTTGTTACTCGAGTCAAGTTTTTTTCACAGCAGACATCGAGCTACTGAACGTGCAAGTCGAGTCACGGTGCTTTTAGGTTATAAGCAACAAATATTCACACCTAACAATTACCTCTCATGTCTTNATTCACACCTAACAATTACCTCTCATGTCTTGCGAATCAATAATTGTGCGTTACTAAACCGCTAAAGTTGCACTGGAATGAAAACAATAACTCCGCTGCATGCTTTGACACTTGGTTGACGTTTGACTGCGATATAATCCGGTGGGAGTTATATTCGTGACTCGAGCCATTGTGCTTCCCAGTGAAGCACTTCCTGTTTGCTGCCACACTGGGGGACATCAGATCACGGGACACTTGTCAAGGTTGACAGGTGCAGTCTCAGCACAACACAAATACAGTAAAACCCCTTATTTGCACAAGAAAAAAATATAAATTGTGGGAAAGTCACTATTATTGATTACTGCTAGCATATACAAAATGCTTGCATGAGTCATGAACGAGAATTCACTATTGGTTATAAAACCACATTTACAACTGGTATACTACATTCATGTAAGTTCATTGAATTTTGACAGTTCTAGAAATGTAGTGCGGTGTAAACAAATGCTATCCTATGACCAATGTAGGTTACCATTCCAGCTTACTTTATTTTTGTTATGGCCAAGTTATACTGTTGGGGCTCCATGTATTTTATTTTGGTAGAGACTTTAGTTTAATGACTTTCATGAGATGGCATTGTTTTCCAGCACTTCTTATGCGACTGTATAATTTTGAATTACATAGGTATTGTTTTAATAGGCCAAATTTTGTTTGTACGGAAGTAACATTGAGATTATTATGACATGTAACATTTAACCTCGCAGAAAGAAGAAGATGCTATAAATATTATGTTACCAATATGAATAATTAACACATTCCATGTGCGTGCACGCAAATATTTTTGTCCAAGTTAACCTTACATTTTTTGAATCTTCTGTATCATAAACGTGTTATTTTTACACTACAAAACAGCGTTATATGGTGGTTTTCAAGGCCATGTACACTTCAAACATCTGACCATTTTGAAATGCATTATTTACAAAACGCTTTTACTTACGGTTTTTAATTCCTATTTACAATTCCGGAACGCATTTCTGTGGCAATCCTGGGAAACGTTTGTCGCCGATTTCCAGAAAACTATAAACTGCGGAACAGACAGACACGTTGGCGCTTCAGAACACATTGCACATGCTTGTTGGACTTTTGATTATTTTTAACTTCTCTTCCGCCGACAACATAGTTCGTATCACTGTACACTTTTCCACGTTAAACATGTTGACTGTCCACCGAACATAATCAGATAAGAAGCTTAGTACAACGCGTGTTTATTCGCACTTGGCCTAACTGGACGCACAAACGAAAAATGCAATACGCAAAGATATGCGGTGACACCAAGGTGGTGTTCTGCGTTGTAAACTACGTGTGTACAATCAATAGTTGTCCATCTTGTTGCGCTTACTGCTTGCAACGATTCTATGGCGGTGTGTGTGAAGACAAACGTAACGCTAAAGCTCAGTCGACTATGAAAAATGTGTGCGAAACGAGCATGTATGTATCATAATGAAAGAAGGTATTCTTTATTGCACTGTTCATAGTTATCATGTACGTAAACAGCCCTTACGTACATGCCATAAAGAATATATGCTTTAATTTTGATATGTAGATGTTCATTAAGTGCATGATTTTAATCTAAACTTACCTGCTTGCAACAATCTATGATGTCGCTGTGTTACAAATCCATGACAAAGAAATATGGCATCTATCTCAGCTGTTTGTAAACNTGCAACAATCTATGATGTCGCTGTGTTACAAATCCATGACAAAGAAATATGGCATCTATCTCAGCTGTTTGTAAACGTAAATTGCGGGCTATACATTTATCATACTGTGTAATTGTAGGAAATGTGTAACACTGACATTAATGTAGAATAAACAGTACCTAAATAAATAAGTGTTAATTGCAGGAAAATATGCATAGCGGGAACGTTAATACGAAGTTTCACTTGAGGTATAACCATAGGACGCACTGTATTTAAACGTGAAAAACCNTGCAACAATCTATGATGTCGCTGTGTTACAAATCCATGACAAAGAAATATGGCATCTATCTCAGCTGTTTGTAAACATAAATTGCGGGCTATACATTTATCATACTGTGTAATTGTAGGAAATGTGTAACACTGAAATTAATGTAGAATAAACAGTACCTAAATAAATAAGTGTTAATTGCAGGAAAATATACATAGCGGGAACGTTAATACGAAGTTTCACTTGAGGTATAACCATAGGACGCACTGTATTTAAACGTGAAAAACCNACATAGCGGGAACGTTAATACGAAGTTTCACTTGAGGTATAACCATAGGACGCACTGTATTTAAACGTGAAAAACCTTTGTTTCATAGCAGGTCACACCTTCAGCAGAAATATGTGTAGCGGTAAACGTGTCATTACTTTTCTCATATAATTACTGTTTTAAAAAGATGTTTAAATATAAAAAATTATATTTGATAAAATATTTAAATGTGGACTGCTTGTCCACTCGCCCAGTGGCATACTGACGGACCCGCCTGAAAGCTACCGTCTCACTCACTCCACTTCTCTAATGGTTATTTTTTTGGTCTATCAGCATCACCAGTCTGACATTATCATTCCTACCGTAGTCATTCNTCCACTTCTCTAATGGTTATTTTTTTGGTCTATCAGCATCACCAGTCTGACATTATCATTCCTACCGTAGTCATTCTCTTATTGGCGAGCGTGATGAATCACTCACCCAGGCAAAGAACTATTTTTATTGGTAAACTTTTTTCTTGGTAAACTGTGGCTATAAGAGGAGGAGGAAGTTACAAGGGGTGTGCACGGGTACACATTTACATTTATGGTGCAAACTTGATTTTAACTAAAAAAAAATTTATACTGAACTCGACTTGATTCGNCGGGTACACATTTACATTTATGGTGCAAACTTGATTTTAACTAAAAAAAAATTTATACTGAACTCGACTTGATTCGACTTTCATACAACTTAAAACTCGACTTGACTCGGCTCGAAGCTCTAAACATCAAACTCACCCATCACTATTATTTTGGCACTTAAATAAAAGTTTAACATAACCAAATTTTCTGCAGTTATTAATATCCAGTATACACTACACCTCAAACACATTAGCACATAATAAAGTAACACTTTCTTTGTCTGTCCATATATTTTTAACTAATTATATTTATATATTTATTTATTTATTCATATATTGGGTAGGTGTTCTTCACTGTAATAATGAAACATGTGTATTCAAAAGACATTGACTATCACTTGTTACTACTGCAGTAAAAAACATTCATGTCAAAATTTTTATTGTAAAAAAATAAGACAAAATTTATATTTTTGTATGTAAAAATTGGGACAAAACATTCATATTGTATGTATTCAGTTTAAATATGATACATATAGTATTTACTGGATCTTTCTCACATTGTTTTTACAGGATTCTGGTGTGAAAAAATCGAGGTATGTGAATTAAGCAAGGATTCAGAAGCGTGTGTGTGTGTGTNGTTTTTACAGGATTCTGGTGTGAAAAAATCGAGGTATGTGAATTAAGCAAGGATTCAGAAGCGTGTGTGTGTGTGTATATACACCATATTTGCTAGCGTATAAGACGAGCCATGGTTTCAGCGTTTTTAAAATATGAAAAACAATTTTTGGATGGTCTTTGATGAGGCTATGGTAAAATGTTTTTTCGTCATATACCTTGAAATATTTGGGTGGCTCTTAACAAGGTATTGAGAGATATACCTTGAAGACAGTTGATGCCAGACATAGGATGTACTTGTTAATATTGTCTGTCGCGTAATACAACAAATTTGGGCCTAACATAAAGCAAACACTAGTTCCTGTTCCAGGCGTAGATAAACTGTTCTCTCTCTCTTTTGGCAGTGTGGTGCCCACGAGGGTAAAGAGCTTCTAAGGTGCAAACTGCATTAGATGTTTAAGGATGGAGGGGTTAAAAAAGGTGTTGAAGTTGTTAGTTCTGTATTTGGGGAAAGAAGGAATGGTCAATATGATGGGAGGAACAAGAAGACTCGAAAAAACACTCTCATCCCATTTTGTGCACTGAAGCCTGTCCCCTCTCTTCCCCTTCCTGTGACTGTTTCAGATGTCTACTTTCTGGGGAAAGTTGCCTAAACTGAACCACAGTAGTTTCTGGTAAGTTCGTACGGGTGGCTGATGCACGCAACCTTGGTAAAGAGGGGGNTGCCTAAACTGAACCACAGTAGTTTCTGGTAAGTTCGTACGGGTGGCTGATGCACGCAACCTTGGTAAAGAGGGGGGGCGGGGTGCGCTTGTGTGTTTGTGTGTAGCATGGTTGGTTATAATTTTTAAAATTATTTTCCCAGTTTCTATGGCAATTTTAATTAGTTTTGGCTAGTTTCAAGTAACTTCAGCTAACTCAGGGTGAGCATTTGGAAAGATTGCAGATGTGAGTACGTCTGCTTATGGATTAATTTCAGTAATGATGGGACTACGCCCTGGTGGTGGGGCATCGTGAGAGGGCCGAGCCAACTCACAGGTTGGAACAGCACTTGTCATGGATATAGCAAAGGGGGACTGTTGTGGCATTGCAGCTGGATCCAGGCATGGGCTTGGCCAGAGTTCGATAGTGTCTTGTAAGGGTCGTCCTTTTCCGAGGGCCTGGGAGTCAACACCTAAGTTTAACATGCATAATAGCCAAGGCCAGCGCAGATGTATTCTCGATGTTTGGAACCCATATTCCTCTACTTTGGCATACTCAGCCTTCATCATTAGCGTGTGCCACAAAAAGAATCACAGATGGTTATGTATAAAGTGGAGGTTCAGGGGGGGATTTTCCTCCCCAGGAAATTTGTTTTAGTTTTGAAATAGTGATGGTTAAGCAGATGTTATACCAAAATAAGATATTATATGAAGAACACATTTTATAATAACTTAAAATATATTGCCAAAAATCTTTAATTGTAAAAAAAAATTAAATTTTTATGTTTAAAATTTACAAAACATTTGTGTACATTACAAATATTTAGGTAGTTACTTTGCATGTTATGATTATCCTAAGACCCAAGCAAGGTTATATAAAGAGATTAAAATCCAAAACAGAAACATTTATTAGCTCATTCGTAGTTACAAGATTTTGTGGTTTTGTTATAACCATAAGGGTGTGCCGTGTGGCTGGACACACCCAGCACACCCCGTGCACACACTTGTCTTCCTCTAGTGTCTACAGAGAAACCAACAAATAAAACAAAAATGTAGTGAGTCAGTCACAGTGGTAAACATTAGTGTTTCTTTAACCTTTCCTAATGGGTGGTCCCCACCCTGTGATCATGGTCATGCAGTGAACCTTGATGGCCGTTGGGATGCGATCTGTGCGATCATTCCTATGTGAATCCTTGTCGGGAGCAAGCGAGAGAAGGCGCCAACAGCCACGAAGTACCCACGGCACCCTGCTGTGGGTACTGTGGTGTCAGTATCCTACCTCGTCATACCATGCTGACCCCTCCATGAACTTACATGCATAAACCCATATGCAGATCGGGGTTCATTCTCGTCGTCGCCTAGTAAAGTCAACATCCAGAGTGCATCCATATGTGTATGCTGTTAACGGTCAATCAAGTATTTTTGAAATCAACTTTACAGGTAAACATTTGTGACTACTTAAACAATTTGTTTTCTTTTTTATGCATTTACGTGTAAGACTTAGCAAACTTGTAAAATATTTACTTTTCTAATACAGACAGTGAAACCTTGATTTTAATGACACTCATTGTTCACCAAAGTTTGTCAGTACGACCGAGTTGCTTGTACGAACCGATATGGCCAAAATTCAACTCGTGTGCCGTGCCTTCCCCCTTGCCACAGTAAACCTGACTGAAAATTGCATCCAAACAGAATATTTTGCTAACTGAGTACATGAAGTAGTGTTCGCGTGTGTCTGATGGAAAAATTATGCGTTTTTATTGATGAAATGTAAGTTTATATATTAGGATAATGTTTTCTGAGTAAAATGGTACACCAGGTATGCATAAAAGACTAATGAGCAACTCAAAACTATTGGAAGGTAGGTGTTGGTAGACAGTGATTAATGTCTCGTCGACAGTCAGGCCATTAGAGATGGAGCAAGCTGCTCGGAGAAGCAGGAACAGAACAGGAATCAGCCGTCGCCTGTAGTAAGAAATCATCCCAGCATTTACTTCGAGTAATGTCGGGGAAACCGTGGAAAACTGAAATCAAAATTGGTTTGACCAGGATTTAAACCTAGGTCCTTCCGAGTGCAAGTCCGAAAGTTGACCACTGTGCCACCTCGCTGTGTTGAAAAAAAATAAAACGCAGACCACAACGTTGCATGTAAGTCTAACATACAGCATGATACAACCCATGTTTACATTTCCTACAAGGCAATGGGCTGTTTTACATTAATAAAATAATAATATTTTAATGTTTAGACATCTTCACTTCAAAACTCTACTCCATCAGCGTATTTACCTAACTGATGGAAAAAATGTGCTTTTACAATCTCAAACAAAATGTCACATCAGTAGCAAATAATATTTTCAAACACATTATCACAGAATAATGAAAGATCCATTCATTAAAAGTAGAATTATTTTAATTGTGCTGATGGCTGTAGCTATACTTGCATGCAGGGCGGGGCGCCTAGGTGTATCTGACACTGGGAGACCTGGCTGGGGTATTAGCGTAACCATTCCCTGCGGATGAGAGTTGTAGGAGGACTGGGGAATAGCCACTGTTATCTAACGAGTGTCAGGGGGTGGTATCTGCCCACGAGTCTTTACGTGCACCAGGTGAGATCAAGTTCTGGCTTACCACATCCTGAAGCTGAGGCGAAGGGTGCTGGCTGGAACTAGAATTATTCCTTGAGCAGCTGCCTCGCACTCCGGTGTGTGGGACATGGGCGGTCGTCCTTTCTAGGTGTCTTGATAGGCGAGGTGAGTGGAGACAGCTGCCTCCCGTAATACCTCCTGATCTTCCCAAGCTCGACGTCGTGTTCGAGTTTAGAGGGAGCGGTCTGCGGGCTAGCCTTGCTGTCTAATGTAGTNCATGGGCGGTCGTCCTTTCTAGGTGTCTTGATAGGCGAGGTGAGTGGAGACAGCTGCCTCCCGTAATACCTCCTGATCTTCCCAAGCTCGACGTCGTGTTCGAGTTTAGAGGGAGCGGTCTGCGGGCTAGCCTTGCTGTCTAATGTAGTGCAAGATGCAGGACTCTGCTCGTGATGATTAAATAAGTTAAGAGGAGGATCACTTTCAGGCCGGGAAGCGGCACGTCTGGCGGAGCTGGCTTTCTCCTGTAATTGTTTCCTCAGCGAGAGCATAGGCGGGTGGAGTAGCCGACATGAGGATAAAAAACACTCGATAGTAAATTCACTGGGTTTTGTTTGCTGCTTCTGGCAATGAGTACACTTTACACCCAATTACACAGGTTTTGTCACTGATTGACCACTTGATTACAAATAACACCGGAGAGCACTGGAAACACCTTATTTACTCTAACACCGCGACGAGCACTTGTTCCGGTGAGGGCGTGGGGTGTGTTCCCATGTCCACGCAGTCGTGCACCCTAGTGATTGGAGTAGGTGGAGAGATGGCAACTGAGCATGTTTCGGCCCCTGGTCATCGGGAGGGTGAGTGGGTGCAGAGAGAACCTGGACGCTGGAGTCCCACCCGGGAAAGACTCCCCGATGCACTGTCTGCTCTGCCGCAGTTCATCATCACCGGGACGCTACTCTCTCAGCGCGGGGGAAGTACAAGCCCTTGTGAGGACTCTTGTCCTCCCATCTGTATGACATATCTAAAGCCCAGGTTCGGGACAGCTAGCACATCCCGCCCAACTGTCGATCAAATTGATACAATGTGGCAATATCAGCAGTCTGTTTTGTTTTTAGGACCCCTGTGTAGCGCCGGGG
>NQII01000921.1:529504-548220 GCA_002778355.1 Clitarchus hookeri | reverse complement strand
CCTCCCTCCCTCCCTCCCTCCAGTGACGAGGGTTCGGGAGAGCCCTCCTCTACCTTCCCACCCTCAAAGATGCGCTGATATTTATTTTCTCATTTGAACTTTACTATACTGTTAATACTTTTACACTCGTGGAAAGCTTCATGTAACTGTCAGGTTTTGGTACCTGTTGTCAATGGATGTGCATGTAGTTTTTCTATTTTTGTTTAGCTATCATAACAATTTTTTTTTTCATGTTCAAATGCTGTTAGGTTGCAAATGTTATGTACGTTTAAGTAAATTATAAAAATGAGAGGAACTAGTGGTGGTGTGTGGTCCCCACAGCAAACAATCACAATTTATGTAATCCTGTGTATCTTGCATTTAAGCATAGTGAATTATGTATGAAACATTCACTCAACAGTTTCACATTAAAGTAAGATGGGTTATGAAATTGAACATAAACATTTCAGAATGGGGTGGAGAGGACGTGATATCTGTGTATTTATTGCAAGATTGTTGTTGTTGTTTTTTTTTTTTTTATACTGACAAAACTGCATTGCAAAGCCTATCGTTAAATACACATTTGTCCCCCAAAAGATTAAATTCTACAAACACGGGTGTTGCGTTGTTGCATAAATTAATTGTTAGGATTGTTTGTATGTATTATCCCAATCAAGAATTAGTTCAAAGTGAAAAATTTAATTGAATCAAGTTGTGGTATAATTATTATTTTTCTTTTGTTCTTGTGAATGTATGTGATACCTACAAGCTTGTGGTTTTTTTGGTCACCAACTTGGAATTGCTAATATTTTGTGTTGGGAAATTTCTTTATATACACATGTAAAATTACTTAAAAATTGTTGTCTGCAGGAATTGAACTCCAAAGTTGATTGGGTTTTTTTTTTTTTTGCATGCACTGGTGGTATGTTAACACACTGGGCCATACAATGCTGGAGGTTGCTGGTTTGAATTCAGCTTCTGCCATATCTGTCGCCCTTAGAATTACGCCATATCCTACTTCCCTGATAGCAGCCTTAAGCAGAGGTCAGTGAACAGCAGTTTCAGTAAATACTGAGTGTGTCAAAGTGAGAGGAGAGTTTCTTCAGCTCCATGCTGAGATTGTTTAATCATAGGTAATAGTTAGTATTTATAGTATTTGTATTGATTTAAGTAATAACATGGATTTGTCACAGTGTTTTATATAAGGTTACAGCAACCATCAGTTGTTTTTACTATAACAGAAGAGAGCCTCTTTGAAGATAGTATGTGCGTAATGTTTTGTCCCTGAATGATGCAGTTGTTGAGAATGATTTCTTAGGAGTTTTCGTATGTTTTAGGTATGGGTAATGTTTTTGTTGGTGTATATTTATTCCCCCTTAATAACTTGGTAATCGAAATACCGTGTAATTAATGTCTCAAGGCAAAGAAATGTTCTGTTTATCATCATAGTACTTAATTTTTGAAAAACTACTTCCCTTTTGTGGTATAGTAAAGTTCAAATGAGAAAATAATATTTGCGCAGTTCTGAGGGAGGGAACATAGGAGAGACAATATAGGGGAAAGCTCTACCGAGCGCTTGCTAAACACGACACTGCTGGCACCATACACACCAAACTGATAACATTGCTCATTTCCATGCTGTTAACTACTGCGCTGCATGACTTATGTTTTTTCAATGGGTAATATGCATGCGTGGAGCAGCTCTTGCCCAACCGCACTCGAGCGCTATCACTACTGGAATGAACAACCCCACCCCTTCGTGCAGCTGCGATGGACTCGCCCGACGCGTTGCGGACTTCTGCGCTCTATTTCCTNAATGAACAACCCCACCCCTTCGTGCAGCTGCGATGGACTCGCCCGACGCGTTGCGGACTTCTGCGCTCTATTTCCTTGTACCAGCGAGCACTACTGTGTCGTACTAGTGAAACCATTACGACAGGTAACCTTCTTTATCTGTAGTAAACTCTTGAACACTAGAAGCTCTACTCATTTTACTGTTCAGCATCTAGGAATGAGTAAATTATCATCTGTTTGTGACCCCAGATTAGTTTAGTGCTGGTCTAGTGTTCAAGAACATTTTTTATATTTTTACAATTTTGTGATGCATCTAATAGTTGCATGATAAAAGTTCAAACACAAAAAGATGTTTGTTTTTAAGAACAAAATTATACCATTTTTTTTAATATGTGCCATATGCCAAACAAATTTTGGAATAGTATAGTTTTGGCTACAGCTGAAAATAATTTGAATTTCACCAGCATGGCATAAAGAAATTTTGTGGAAATTTAGTGTGTTCTTCACCTGTAGTTTCATTTTAGGTTTTACAGCAAAACTCAGTGGCGGATTTACACATTTGCCGCCAGTAGGCTATTCAAATTTTGCCGCCCCTACCAACCTCTACAATTGGATACCGTAGTTCACAATAATATTAATTGCAATTTTTTTGTCAATGAAATTGTAACTTTATGATTTGTGCACTACCGTCTTAATTACACCACCTTTTTCCCGTAATTAGTATTATTGTGAACTAGGGGATCGATGTGTCAGTTTCTAGATTATTTTTACAACCCAACGATTTAGTTAAGATTGCACAAGAAATAGTTTTTGGGTATATTTCTGAGCTAATAAAAGCTCAATCATGTACTACTAATAAGGCGGGGTAAGGTATGCCTCAATACTACTTACACAATAATGTACATTCGATAAATGTGATTAAATAATTTTTATTGCTCTTACTTACAGTTTAAAAACATTCTATTTAATTATCTGGTAACAATCCAGCGGATGATGTCGATGAAATTCAATTAATTAAGTTAAGAAAGTTTTACAATACCTTTTTGCGCGATTTTCTATTGGCAAAATCATCAATTATATCGTCGTATGAAATCTTGTTCATTAGTTCTGACTCTATGCACAAAAGAGCTAAGGCGTTTAGCTTTTCTTGGCTTAAGGTAGATCTTAGATAATTTTTCACCCGTTTTAAGCAAGAAAAGTTTTTCTCACCCGAACAATTTGTCGTTGGTGTACATAGAGCCATTCGAACTGCTATATCCAAGTTTGGATAAACGTTTTGCAAAATTTTTTTTCGCAGGAACCAAGATAGACTTTTCAATGATCCAGAATCTGGTTTTACCAAAATTCTTTCAGAAGAATGGTGGCATTGAAAATGTATGCATTCTTGAACTAAGTCAGTCTCTAAATCATTAGGATACATTTCTTCCAAGAAAAGGGCTTTTTCCGTAAGGGTTGATGATGACAATTCACTCATTTTGGTCAGAAATGAAAACTTTTCATTGAACCTGTTGTAGGCCTCCTGCCGTTTTTCTAATTCGGATACGAGTCTATCAATGAGGACGAGAAATGTGTTAACCCTGAAATTATCACTCGCAGTCATTCTCATTTCTTCATCGGGTGTTTTATCGTAATTTTTTTTTCCTTTTTGGTTGTCTTTTTCCCATGTCTTTTGTATACTGCTTCGACACGCTTAATTTCATCGCCTTTTGTTCGAAATACTTAAAATTTTCTCGTTCAGCTACGAAAAACTTGCAAAGAGATTCGTAAAGATCGGCAACAGTGATCAAATCTACGGTAGAAGCCTGAATTTGAACATTCACTTTGTTTATTCTTTCCAAAAAAACATTCCACACAACAACCATTACCGCCGTTTCCAGTTTTTCTAAATTCAAAAGTATTCCCGTCGCTTCGTTTCGCGTTACAGGCTTTTCGGTACAATCATCCTTGATTGATTCCAAAGTTTTAAGGACTTCGTGCCAACAATCTCTCAAACTTCTACATGCGTCCTCTCTAGCTGACCAACGTGTCAGATTTACTCTCTTTAGCGTTTTCCCTTTCCCGATTTCAGTCATTAATTTTTGCCAGCGCTGTGTCGAACTTACAAAAAAAACGTAGATTTCTTGAAGCAACATGAAGAAGCGACAAGCTTCTGTGCAAGATTCAGCAGCCGTAGTTGCCACTAAATTTAAAGAGTGGGCAGAGCAAAAAATGAAAAAAGCAAAAGGTTCTTGGCTTTGAATTTGAGTCTGTAAGCCATTGTGCACACCAGACATGTTCGCGGCATTATCATATGATTGTCCACGACAGTTTTCAATATTTATGCCCAGTGTTTTGAGTTCCGAAATAATGGCAGAAAACATTTCTTCAGCTTTATGTCCCACTGAGGGCAATAACTTGAGAAATATTTCACACGGTTCGTCTGTTTCCAAAACGTATCTAATGACGAGGGCAAGTTGGTCCAAGAATTCAGCTTACAGTTCCAAAATCATGCAATAATTTCTGTTATGGGGATCACCGAACTTTTCATTTTTCCTCTGAAAGCGAGGCCTCTTGAACACAGTCGCTTCACTACGGCAACAACCCTCTTCAGAACGTTTCTCCAATAAGTAATTTCTTCATCAATCTGGTCATGCAGTAAATTATCGAGTCGTCTATCAATCTCACTTCTAACTTTCAAACTAACGATACTAGATTTATGACGCGCAGAGTTTTCATGCTGAGCTACTCGGTGTTCTGCATTTTTCCAGTCATTAAATCCTTCGTTCTCAAACTGAGTCTTATTCTCCGATGGACCGAATGCCAAACAGTGCCCGCAATATACAGATATTTTACTTTCAGAATAAACCAGCCAATTTTGGTCATTCACATCATTATTTTTCATTTTTCTTTGGAAGATACACACTGGCAAGAAGCAACGCTGATCAGCATATATTTTTTCACTTTTAGAGAAGTCACAAGACTTGTTTTGATCGAAGCCGTACCTTGCGATAATCTCCCTTAAGGTATCGTTGATTTCCCATAAAGCTGGATCTTTGTTTAGATTTACTGTTGTTTGCACTTGGTCATTACTTAACGTCTGATTCTGATACGCATCTTCAATTGTTATACTTATTGATGATTCCTCTACCGCCTCTACGTCAAAAACATAAATATCCGTTTTTTCAAAAGTAGATGGTTCAACAGATGACTGTTGTTGTTGGGCCGCAGAGTTCAAATCTGTTTCATCTTTTCCAGATTGTATTGTGTCAGTGCATGTTGTTGAAGTTCCTGGTCTTCCAACACTACTTGTACTTCTATTTAAAAAAAAACTGTCAATTTTTATTGTTTTACGAATAATCTGGTCTTGTTCTTCTTTTTTCATTTTGGCCTTCTTTTTATACTCAGCTCCACTAAGTCGCTTTCTCCCATCACTCATTCTAACAATTTCTTGGATTCCAAGAACTGAAATAAAAAAGATTACATTGGGAGTTTTATTTCTCGTACATCCTTTGTTCAGACTTCAGACATTGAATAATTACCTAACATAAGTACAAGAAATTTATTTAAGTATGATATAACAAAAAAATCGAAATTTCTTTGCATAGCTTCCGAAACAGCTATTTATCAAGTTAAATTACGTCTTACTGATTCGTTACGGATGATTTATTGTAATATATTATGATTACTTACCTACTATAAGTTTCTACGCACCGGTGATATTATGCTATGAAATTATTCATACGATCCACGAAACACTTTGAAAAATTACAGCACACAACCAGAAAAAGTAAATGCGGGACGGGACTTGCCCGTTTGTATCGCCGGCCGCCGCTCTATATCTATCTCTCTCGAACCCAAAGCCACCACGCAGCGTATACCTACAACAGCACGACCCCGTTTCGGCTCGTGCAGTCAATCCGGCCAGACACACTTAGCGAACTGTCATGTCACTCGTTCCCGCGCCGCAACCAAACGTGACTACGCAAATTGTAGAAAAATTTATCTAAGTGGTGAAATATATTACATGTTGAATTGTTTGTGTGGACCTAATAACATTTAAGTATATAAATATTAATCTTTTTAATTTCTGTAAGACATAAAAACAAATTTGGCCCCAAATTTGCCACCCCTAAAATCTGCCGCCCTAGGCTCCAGCCTACTCAGCCTGCTGGTAAATCCACCACTGGCAAAACTCAAATATAAAACATCTAGGAATTGAACCCAAATTGCACTCGAGCCAAGTTCTTAGTACAAATAAAAATCTTTGTGGCATTGCTGTGAAATAAATTAATTAATTACGTGAAAATCAAAACTCAAGTTTAAAAAGTTTTTTGAAATTTGTTTGGTACAGAAATTTAAAGTTGAAACCTTTATGAATACTTTAGGAAAATAAAGGTTTTCAAAATTATTTTCTCTCTCTGGCATTTTTGTAAAATTACTATTGATATGTTAACAAACCTAATATTTCCTCAAAACATTGAAAAAATATACATGCTCGAATGTTATACACAAACTACCTGAAATGTGGCTACTTACAGTATAAAAGCTATGGAAAGGTCTTGCAGTGTACACATTCTCTAAACATAAAATCAAGAACAGAATTTGAACTACTTAATATGTTTTGATTAGATTAGCTTTTTTGACAAGCTGTTTCAATGTGGTTAACTATCGTATAAAGGAATAGCATTTGTATTTATAAATTACCAACTTTGTGCAAAAGATAGAGTTTAAACCACAAAATCAGTAACTATGCCAAAATAATTGTATTATAATTAAAATAATATGTAGTGTTATCTACAACTGTCTAAAACTAAAATTTATATGTTGTAGGGAAAAAAAACTATTATTTATTCATTAATTAAAAAAAAAAAAAAGTATATAACAGAAACTTTTAAGGAGATTAAATTCTGTTAAAATTAAGTCTGATAGTTTCATTCAATTTTGTTATTATAGGTTTCAACTTAATAAGATTTTTAACAATTTAAAACAGTTGTTCTTGCTTTTGTACTGATGATGTAGTTTCTATTCTTTATAGTTTGAAAAACAGTTAACAATTTTTTTATTCCGTAACAATACTCTACATTCTATAAATTATTGCTGTATGCTGTGGTTTCATTAATTTAAACATATAGTTGATAAAACAGACCCCATCAAAATAGTAATGGAGTTCAAATTCTGTTGTTGATTTTATTTCTCAGGAACTCGCACAGAGAAACATTTCGACAGCTAAATTTAGAAACTAGTTTGGCCTATGAGGGAATGAGAATTAAATCTGAAATGTGTAGTTCATAACATAAGTGGGTGAGTGTTTAATGACATAACTGGGGAACCCATTGACCGATGTTGCATGAAGGGGCTGTATAATTGGCAATCAGGTCTTTTGCAAGGCCTTTTGACTTTACAGTAAAAATAAGGTGCTTTACCTTGAGAATGACAAGCAATGGAATTACAGATGCCAGTAGCTTCATGTTGCCCGATGCTTCTCTCCCGACAGTTGCGACTGCGACACTGATGTGTTTGCGGGAGTCCTCGTGTTATATAGTACTCCCCATTGTTTAACCGCTTGCCATTATCTCCGCACTGTTGCCTGTTTGCGTGTTTTCTGGGAAGAACGTGGGCTTGTTGCCTATGTCCACACACGCGTGCGTAGAGAGCATCGTCACACCCGGATGCTAATCTGGACCAGCAGTGATAAGTTGCAACAGCCCAACAAGGGCAGTGTTATTTGAAACCCTTAATTATTTTGTGTCATTGTCACTAGACTTCAGAGCAGTTTGTGTGAGCAGATACGGGCTTTTCATCAAGCCACAAACACAACTGTATACTGCTGTGCTGTAAAACACATATTTCAGATAGTCTTACACGACAGATACTTTATTGAATAAACACAATATCCGAGTAAATATTCTGTATCAGTGACATTGCTAAATTCATCAACACATATAACATTTTGTAATGTCTTAATCACCATTNAAGTAAATATTCTGTATCAGTGACATTGCTAAATTCATCAACACATATAACATTTTGTAATGTCTTAATCACCATTTACTATTAACTAAATAAAAAAATTTATTTTCTAATCTGGAAGAATATGTAAGCAGTTTGCCAAGATGTCACATTGAAAATATCACAGTAGTTTATTTTCTGAAGAAACTTATGCCAGCTACTTGATTCTGACATTAATTAAAACTATGATTTCTGTGTTGGGAGATATTCAAGGCACCCTCCTGTCATTGGGGCTTGAATCTGATATGTAAAGGAAAATAATATATAGCATTTCCTTTCTGTGGGAATTACAAAGCTTAGGTGTCGGACAAGGATCAGTCGTGATAATGGCACTGAGGGTTAGTAGTCGAATTCTAGCTACGAGAGGTTGACGATGATCAAGATTTTGTGTGTGTTCTTTATGGGGCATGAGACATAAATTAAAACTATAGAGCTTAATCGTATTTTACAATTTTATGGAATCCAGTAGAGAGGAATGAAGAAAGAGCAATACTGAAGAATTGTTTTTACTTAACTAAAATAGCAAATATTTTACCAGAGCAATATATTCCTGCTGCCACGGGCATCAGCAAGATCTTTTCCAAGGTCAGGCGTAGCAATCAGAAACAGTTTCCTTCAGAGGAGTGTGAGATTTACAACACGCAACAAACATCCACGGCTTGTAATGGGAATAAATTTGTTTATNGTTTCCTTCAGAGGAGTGTGAGATTTACAACACGCAACAAACATCCACGGCTTGTAATGGGAATAAATTTGTTTATCGTTTATAATATAATGTATATAATACAAATGCACAAACAAATATCAAAATAAAATACTGGAAAACCAAAAAGACCTCAATTACTCCATCCAGCAGGGACTTGCATATTGAAGTAACGTCGCTAATAAGCAATTTATTTGTTATAAAAAAGGTTATTTCACATTTTATATAAAAATTACAGTTTCCAGGGGAGGGCAAGTGCCCCCCCCCCTCCCTTTTCCCCCTACTCACGTCCAGACCTGATGCCATAAATTTTTATGTTATTACAGCACAAGACGATATGCAAAATTATTGTACCAGTATTACAAAATAGTTGCTCACAAAGTGGAAATGNATAAAAAGGTTATTTCACATTTTATATAAAAATTACAGTTTCCAGGGGAGGGCAAGTGCCCCCCCCCTCCCTTTTCCCCCTACTCACGTCCAGACCTGATGCCATAAATTTTTATGTTATTACAGCACAAGACGATATGCAAAATTATTGTACCAGTATTTCAAAATAGTTGCTCACAAAGTGGAAATGAACGATTATAGTACATTCGCGGTTACTTCCAACTTTTCTGAAGCCCTGCTTCAGTTCTACTGTGAAACTGCTCCTCTGCCTCAATCGAAGAAAGCTTGACCAAGACTAGAAAAGTACACCAAGAGGACAACACATTGTATTTGTGTGCACTCACTTTGATAATATTTTGCATAAGAACTATTTGTTGCTAGGCATTGCCAACTCAGCTATTCTCTCTCTACCTCCATACATGTTAATTACAAATAAGATAATATTATGTTAACAGAAGTATAAAACTCTTGTGATACACGCCATATTTACGAAACACCCAAACATGTCATACATGGCTGATGTTTCAGTGGTTTTATTCAAAAAATGTAAAAGTAACTGCAAATACACTATATCTAGGATTATCCTTTTTTAGTTCTGTTTCTCCTTCGAAAAACCTCTAGATTTCAACTGATGTACATATTTGGAGTTTACTTATGTTCCATACCCTCTGAAAATGATTGTGTGCACTTTGCTATGATTGGTGGAGAAAAATTCTTGGATTTTCTAGAGTACTTGTATCAAAGTGGGTATAATATCATTGGGATTGTTTCCTGTCAACCATTAAATATTTAATAATAATCTGTTAATATTTTTTATTTTTATAGGCTTTTCACATTTAACTAAGCATTTTTGAAAGTCTTTCTTAGGATCTACTTTCTACTCATTTTATTTCCTTCCACTATGTGTAACATTAACGTTGGCATGTACTCGGTCACTTTATTCATGCGGCAATCAAATCCACATCAAGTGGTAATCTTTTTTTATAATCTACTCCAGTTTTCTGCTATTAATATATTTAATATTATTACAATGTTTGTGATAAATATAAGATGTAATTATACCTGAAACAAAAAACTGTAAGAAATTACATAGAATTTTTTTTCTTCTTCTTCTTCTTCTTCTAAATCAGTGTTTTGGCTTTTGGCTTTCTCAATCCTGTGAAACTAAAAAATTTTGTTTAAGGAAGGTAATTGTGTTCCTAATATGCCAGTTATTGCCCATATATGTGTAAAACTAACGGAAACCAAATTAGGAATAAATCCACTGTCCACAAATTTGAAGATCACATTTTAAATATGACGTAGAGACATGGAACTATTTTTCCTACATTGCTGCCAACTTAATTGAGAGCATAACAGTTGGTATGTTAAAATATATGCAATAGGAACAAGTATTTGTTTCTTCAGAGGTTGATATCAAAAATGTTTAACTAACAGTGTACATTCTGTAAGTATTTAATTTTTTGACACAGGGAGGTAACGCGATGCAGTGGTAAACCTTTGAACTTGCATTCAGGAGGACCAGGGTTTAAATCTTAAATCCTGGTCTGGCGATCCTTTTGAACATTGCCAACTTTGTGATATTGTACATGATACACGCAGGAATTCTTCTACCTCTGCTGGCCACGCGGTCTGCACGACAGTTTGAGGAAGGAACAGATTATCGACAGGACCATCTTCACGCACCCGCCGCGCATTATGTGTCGTACCGACTGCCCTTGAACTCTCAGTGGAAGATATGCCTAATAACCATGCAAGGAAATACACCAAATGTAAAGTTAGTTGGCAGTTCGCCCTATCGTACCCAGAAGCCTTAACTTTTTATATTAATTGCAAAAATAGGTGGCCTCATTCATGACTGGTCCTGGGTTCGAGGTGTCTGTTCATATTGATGTAAATTTTATAATTTTCAGAATACTTCACTAGTAATAAAAATTTTTAATGGAAGGGGAATTTTCATTACTAGTTTGTAAATTACAGCAGATGTAGTCACTTAAGACAGGTCTCAAAGCTGTACCAAAAGGTTGAATGCAGACAATATAAACAGACATTCATAGTATTTTTGGTAGATTGAAATTATACCACAAAACATTTTGCTGCACCAAATGCTTTTCATTTTTAGTCTGCAACTGAGGTACTCACTCCAGGTACTATATTTAGTTATTTATTTTCATGTTCCGAACTGAGACAAGTACAGAGGGATTAACTTCAGCTGTCGCTGACAATGAAAGGAAATGCCGTGTATCTCGTAATGTAGGAGTAGTGTTGTGATGAGCGTAAGAGAGCAGTTCCCTCAATTACATGCTTGTTTCTCAGAGCCAAAGGAAGTGCTCTGTTTGTACACGATTTCAAAGGATTACCTTTCATAATCACCTGTTACAGATAACAGGCTGCTGCGAGCACGAGACTGTTCCACAATAAACACGTGTGGGAAGGCTCTCAGAGAAGCTCTTTTCCGACTAAACATGTTGCACCCGAACTAGAATAATGATTTTAAATTAAAAGCACATATTTAATAAGAAAATATGTTTTGCTGAACTGTCCTGGTTTCCCTTCACACGCACGTGTGTGAGTGTCTCTCATTCTCTCTCTTTCTACGTCTCTTTGCTTTTCTTTTCTCTTTCTTTTTAAGGATCCTGTTGGCTACCTTTGCTACGGCATTGTGCTCATGTACGAGAAAGTCAGTAGGCCATGGTTCAGATACAACTCCCAGCAATGCTTATAATTTTTTTAACACCTTATAGTTATCCAAGTTGTAGAGTCGACTCTGATCACATGGTGTGTGTGTATTTAGCCTTTCAGTGCATAAATATGCAATGTGAAACTCAGACTTTCAACTTTGCTCTCTTTCTTTGCCAGTCTGTTTCTCCTCGTATGACATGCTTGTCACATCCTACTTCCGCAAGCAGTATGAGGTGGCCACCTGTGAGGGATGAAGTAATGCTGTCAACTCTCAATATCTCGGACAAAATGGGGGAAGACGCTGTCCAATTTAGACTAGTCAGTGATACCAAGGGATGATTATCGACAGACAGACCAATTGTAGATAATCAATCCTTGGTAACGTGAACACTATTGAAATTCCTGTTTAGGATCTACATTCATCCTCATTTTGTATGCTGCTATAATTTACATATAGCTTAATGACATAATTCATGCATCAGTCATGTAAGAAGTGTATTTTGCAAGAACCTAAATATGTAACCAATAACCCAATTCATGCTCTGATTTTTATAAAGCCACACGAATTTGAATTACCATAAATTTAAACATTACACTCACAATACAATGCAAAGGCTTAGGACTATTTCACTCGACTTGCTGCCAACTTAACTGGGAGCTTGTATGTGTGTACGGTATGATAGCAGTTAATTTTTTTCAAAAGTTGGTTTTAAAAAATGCACACTTTATCATGAACAGCCTAGAGGAGTGAGACTTAAGGAACCACACGCTACTGTTAGTACATACGGGAAACATGGCAACGCAGGAAGTGAAGTACGGCGGTACAAGGTAACCACACACCAACTTTCCAATCAATTATAACTTTAGTGCAGTGCCTGAGAGACACTTTTCCCACCATCACAAACTAAATGTTGCCATGTAAACATCCCTTTCACTAAAAGAACACTTGGATGTTTATTTCCCTGACGTGTTCTGAACTGGGCAGGTGAAGGGTAACAGGCAGAACAACAGTGTGGAGACAGATGCACTACATTACAATATTGCCACTTGCACGCCCTGCGTATATCATCTAACAGCATGTCAGATACTTTATGGCCGTGTTATTGAAGGATAGTTGACGTAAGTGCAATATGTAATGCAATGCTGTTAAATTTATGTGCACATTGTACATAATAAGTTAGGTGCAGTTTTCATGCGCACTGTAGCCAGAATTCTGTGGTCCACAAATCAAAAATATATAAACGTTACAAAAATATTTTTTCAACAAAATTTTGCTGTCTGAAGTCTGAGATATTGGCAGTTCACTGTAATATGATTTAGAATTCTCTTCATGTGTGTTGGCCCGGTTACAGTAGTGACACATCAGTGGCTCTAAAATAGTTCATGTTTCAGTAAAATTTTGTTGCAGTCCTTCAGTGTCGGTTACAAATTGAAGTTTTCACTCACTTTTTACCTCTGTACATTTGTTTTCGTAGCATTGTTATAGTTACATTCTATAAGTACATAAGCCAAATTTTAAGTTCATTTTTTGTAAGGAAGCTGTACTAATTTACTAACACATTTCACACCTACAGGAGGTATCTGCAGTTGTTAAATTTTACATTACAGAATACAGTAGACTCCCGAATATCCGAGGTAAGTGGGACCGAGATCACCTCGGATACGGTAAAACTCTGATAATACGGAGGTTAGGTGTTATTGTGGTAAAAACATGTGAAGAATGTAAAAACTGGTTTATTGTAATTGAAAACGTAAAATAAACATATAGTTACAGACCTGTAAGTTAGGGGAAACATAAGATTACATATTACTTAAAAAAGTCTTTGATTGTTTTCTGAGTCTGCCCTCTCTTGGATGATGCGATGTTACGCCAACGCTGAAAAGTCAGTATGTCATGTGGCCTACACTCTTCTTATTGCTCTATGTAAGCAAGAGCAGCGTTGATCGATTTCAACCCATCGGAATGTGATATTTTTGGAGTTATCTCGTCCGTGTCGTAGTCTCCTTCACCGTGTTTAGGATTGTTAACCATATCGATAATTTCCTCATCGGTAATCTCCATCTGGACATCTACACTGCATCAATCACGAATGTCTTCGCTGTTGATTTGATTTTCAACAGGTATCTCATTGGCCAGTTGAACTAGTTAGTTTACATTCTCCTGTTATGGCACTTGTTTGGGTTGTCCATCTAAGCCAAATAAATTTTTCCATAACTTTTGAATAGTGTTAGGTTTTACCTCATCCCACGCTGAAGCACTCCAGTACGCTACATCTTTCATTGTGACTTGCTTTAAGGCTTCCTTGCCAGTCATTCCATCATCTAATTTTGCAATCAACATCTGGAGAAGCCTTCAACTGTAAATTTTCTTCATCGTTTCTAGAACTCCTTGGTCTAGACTTTAGAGGTTGAATGAGCGACGTCACATTAGGGGGCATAAATACAGCTTTAATATCACCACCGCACAGTCTTGGGCATCTGGGTGAGATGGTGCATTGTCTAATAATAAAATAGCTTTCCCCCTCCACCCTTCTTTCTTCTTTTCTTTCTTTCTTTCAAAAATGCCTCAGTGACAGGAACAAATTCATTTAAAAAACCAGTCACTAAAAATTATGCTTTCCATCCATGCATTTCTTTGGTTGCGTTACATTGTTGGCAGACAGTTGACTTTTATACTTCTAAAGGCCCTTGGGTTCTTAGATNTTCTTCTTTTCTTTCTTTCTTTCAAAAATGCCTCAGTGACAGGAACAAATTCATTTAAAAAACCAGTCACTAAAAATCATGCTTTCCATCCATGCATTTCTTTGGTTGCGTTACATTGTTGGCAGACAGTTGACTTTTATACTTCTAAAGGCCCTTGGGTTCTTAGACTTTCCAATAAGCAGAGACTGTAGCTCCAAAGAACCCGAAGCGTTGCAGGTAGCCAGAATTGTGACTCTCTCTTTACTCTTTTTAAATCCGGGAGCAGTTTTTTCGGATTTTGCTGCTAAGGTTTTTGGAGGTAGCATTCGAAAGTTAAGACCAGTTTCAGCTGAGTTAAAGATTTTATCTGAGGTTAATCCTTCCTCAAAAATGATTTCTTCATTTTTTCTCGNCGAAGCATTGCAGGTAGCCAGAATTGTGACTCTCTCTTTACTCTTTTTAAATCCGGGAGCAGTTTTTTCGGATTTTGCTGCTAAGGTTTTTGGAGGTAGCATTCGAAAGTTAAGACCAGTTTCATCTGAGTTAAAGATTTTATCTGAGGTTAATCCTTCCTCAAAAATGATTTATTCATTTTTTCTAGAATTCTGCAATTTCAGATGAGTCAGCTGACAGTTTTTCCCCACTAATGTTCAGCTGTCTTATGCCATATTTCTTTTTCCACCTGTCCAGCCAACCATCGCTTGCAGTGAATTTTTCATCGCCGTCTTTAAAGTTCTTGTGGAACTCGAGCGCCTTAGCTTGAAGCATTGGCCCACTCACAGGACTACCCATCCCTCGAAGCTGTGAAAACCACAAAAAAAAAAAAGAGCTACAGACATCTGCTCGTAGTCGTCCTTCTTCAAAGTCTTTCGACTCAAACCACTGCCACCACTCACACTTTTGTTGACAAAGTTTTCTATTTCTTTCCGGTTACGTCTCCAATCCCTAACAGTCACTTCCCCAACTCCCAACTCAGCAGCCACCTTTTTAATTGATTCGCCACTGTCTAACCGTTTTAATGCATTACATTTTGTTTCAAGAGAAACTACAACTCTCTTCCGTTTTCCACGCATAATAAAACACAGAAATCAATAAAAGCACATAAAAATCACTAACACAACCACGTTTAGCGCGAGCGCACAGACAACTGAGAGCGTCAGGTGACTGTGACAATACGAGGAGTTCCGAGTGAACCCGACGATGAGATGAGACGGGTGGGCCAGCATTTCCTAGAATTAGTTGCCTTCATATTCGCGCGAAATGACAGCTCGACCTAACAACAGCCAGTAGAGGAGACATCTAATGCTCGACCTAGCAATAGCCGACTCCTCAACCTTGCACATCAAATGAAGAAACATCGCTTCTCGCCTTAATTGTCCTGCTTTTAAGAGTTAATTTTTGTTTTTTATTTTCAGATGACTAGCTCGGTTGACCGGGACTCGGATAATCGCGAGTCTACTGTATCTATAAAAATGAGAAAAATATATTACAGCAAATAAAAAGGTGCAAGTACACGATCATTGAGTTGACTTGATTTGGGCAGCTCTTAACAACGAGGTCTTCAGAGCCGATGAGGGTGAAATGAGGTGAGAATGAAGCAGCACTGGAATGCAAGGGTGGGAGAAATGGGAGATCTCCGACAAAACCCACGACCAGTGGCATCGTCTGACACGATCCCCACTTGTGGAGATCCAGAAGTGGCCCAGCCAGGGATTGAACCCAGTTCGAACCCAGTTCGCCTTGGTGGGAGGCGAACTGTCTCTGTATAGTTTTTCTCGTCCTCGGATACAACACAAGGAAAGTTATCTTATTTCACTCCCCTCCATTGATACTGAAACTCATCACCTGTACCGTCTCGTACCTGAACCAGATGTTTCATGGTGGATGGAGTTGTTGAAAACATGCAAAGCAACACTGGTCCAAGCTGCTAAAAGTATACCACGTAATCTTCATTTCGTAAGTTAATTTTATCTTGGCTAATTTATTCTGTGGTTAGAAACATGCAGCTCAGTAGCAGTATCAGCCATGTTGGATCAAACACAATGCAAGTAGCAAGTAGCAGTCTGTTATTTGGCAATATATGTCAAGGAAATGTTGCTTTTGAGATCTAGAGTCCAGGGCATGCCTCAAGAAACGTTAGTACATGGGTGAGACAGTGAACCCCTCGTGTAGATTGTGTTCCATTACTTGCGTAAGTGTAATGGTTAGACTATTAACCACCCCCCTAGGTAAACCGGATTTGATTCCCAGTGGGGTCACTACCAGATTTTCGCACGTGGAAATCGTACCAGATGATGCCACTGGTCAGCTGGTTTTCTCAGCCCATTCCCCCCCGCCCTTTCATTCCGCTGCTGCTCCATACTCACCTCTCTTCACCTTCATCGGCTTTCACGACCTCGATGTTAAGAGCCACCCAAATCTCTTGACTCACTCACTAAATACCATCTTGATTGCACGGGAGAATAGAACAACTGAATTAATATTTCTCCATGTTAGTCAAAAATAAAGATGGAGACTGCACAGTTAGCAAACTGACTTGGCGTAATCTTTATCTTACTCTGCATAATTTATCAAGTTGGCCCAGGTGCCACCAGGTTTGATATGTGGCCTGTTCCACCCCAATCCATGGCTTGCCATCTTTCTCCATTTCACATGACCGCATGGGTGCATTGTAAGAAGTACAGTACTGCGGAGGTCATGCCTGCAGGTGGCATCTTGTCTGTGAGTGACCCAATGGAACCAGCCTCACAAACAGCAACTAGACGCAATCCAGAGATACACCCTGAGCAGGGACAGCCTCGTGCTGAAGAGCCAACCAGCGTCACATTCAAGTCAAGACATTGAGAGTGATGCGAGCTAACCATTAAGGAGAGCCTTGCGTACCTTCAGAGTGCGACACGGCCGTCGACAACAAGGTAAGTATATACCAACCGTGTATATAAGCCTCTTTCTCTTGCTGCCTAGTGAGGATACCTAAATGATGTATTTGTTTACCTTGAGCTTTACAAAGGAAGTTCACAACATGTTGAAAATACTGCAATTTTTCAAAGCACAGAAGAGATTATGCGACTGAATAGCATGAATTAAATGTGTTTGTGCATATATATGAATGCCTTTGTGTTTTCTGACAGACACCGTAGATTTTTTTTCTAATTGAATTATTTAGTGTAGAAACAAATAAAATTAATCCTTCCTTTGTCTCGCTACTCTAGAAAATTTTCCTCGCAGCTTTGGTACTGCGAACAGTTGCCAAGTGCAATATTTTCCTTTTTCTGGTGTCTAGCCTCAGGTTCATTATACAGTATTTTGTTACATAATCATCACACAACTTTTACTGATTTTTTTTTTAAATTAAGTTTGCAACTGTTATATGAATAAGTGGNTCTGGTGTCTAGCCTCAGGTTCATTATACAGTATTTTGTTACATAATCATCACACAACTTTTACTGATTTTTTTTTTTAAATTAAGTTTGCAACTGTTATATGAATAAGTGTTTAGATACTTGAAAAACAAACATTAACAGCACCTATTTTCAGTATTATATATGTAATGTTAATTATGTTCCCAGTTGGCACTCAACATCCATTCCTTGTAAATGGTATGGATTGTCATATTGTTTCGTTATGAAAAGTCCAATGACTGGGAGTGCAACGCATAACAAGTGCGGCATCCATGATGCTCTTCCTCTTACATGCGGGGCAAGAGGGGAAGGGGTTTGTTTAGCGTTTAGCACGCTGTCTTCCCTCTCAGTGGGATGTGCATATTGGCTGTCTTCAAGCACACTAGCCTGTAGCTTGTCATGGCCATTCATAACACTGCTTCCTCCACTTTGACAGCAGGAGTGGTCACATTTTACAGCCAGCCTGTGAGGCGGATAGCCTTCACACAGGGTCCCATTTGCACCCACATAGAGGACAACTTCCCAACTAAAATCTGGGGAAAGGACTCCAGGAGGGGGAAACACTTTGTTCAACCTCAGTTAACTTTGGCTGCAACTCCACACAGCACGAACCACGTTGATCTGTCCCCTCGTGCTTTGTGAAAAGGGCAGCTGTCGTAGGTCACCCTCCTGTTGAATGTTGTGGAGGGGATCTGGCATAGGACGTGTTCCTCCTACATGTTTTGGCGGCTGACAATGTCTGAACAAGAACAGCAACTTTAAGCTGGAAAATGTTTTTTACTCTTCTCTGCATTTAAAAGTTATGGTGCGTCTATTACATGATGGTGACGATCATGCGATAAGAGCTTGATAATTTTGATAAATTAGAGTTTTATTGCCAATACTGTTGATGCAGTTGATATAAGTGAGAACAATGAGGGTTATCATGTAGGAATACATTAAAAAAAGAAAAACAATCTGTAAAATTAAAGCTTGTTTCCTAGTACTCCAATGCCAAGATATTTTGCAAAACATGTATTGTACACCTGTAATGGTGAAATAATGCTCTATGCAGCTGTAGTTAAGTTTTTTTTTTGTCTTTTGTTTATGCTGCATAT